>QMFG01003376.1:597-21217 GCA_003314545.1 Ramaria sp. MG151
GAAAGTCCCCCTTGCAGATCTGAAAGTAGAGCCTGCAGGAGTTGAGAAATGCGTGGCCACTGTTTCGGTCTCCATCGAAGTCCGAAGGAAGGGCCGGTCTTAGCTGCCTTCCACTCGTACCAAGGTTCGGTTTTTCGGGTCTATCCCACGAGTCCATCTTCGGCCTCGGGTCAGGTTCGGGACTCGTTGCGACATTTCGTGGGTCAATTTCCAATTTGGCCAGGATTGATTTTAATGCTAATTGAATGGCATTGGTCTTCATCCGGTTCGCCGACAACTCCTCTTCCACAGCTCGGAGACGGTCTTCTGACGTATCCATCTCAAGTGGGGAAGGAGGGTCCGTTCGGCGTTCGGAGTTGGGTGTTCCGATGATAGAGGAGGGGTAATCAGGTGCAGTACGTACGGGAGAGGTCGCGTCCTCCAAGTCGCTGTCCTCGATTCCGTAGTTACCTATTTTGGTAATTGCACTCTGACCACCGGTCCTTCTCTGGAGACTTTTCTACTGTAAGGGCAACCCTCCTAGCGCCCGTAGGTACCTAGTAGAGGGGAAATCCAAAGATATATATGTGTGTAAAATATACAGTGAAGGAACTCTCACCTAGTAGAGGGGAAATCCAAAGAGAAAAGTCTAGGGATCCCCGCTACTAGTGAAAAACTATATACGACTACTTAACGCCCAACCAGGGGCACTCCTACGCGCTGTCAACCCTGCCCGACTTCTATCCCCATAAGGCACTTCGACCCTGACGAAGGTCGGATGTCGGGCCGAAGGTTCAGATCAACTATTCGAGTTCCCACCCCGAGGTTGGCTGAGGTGTCGGGTGGTCCGAGGTTTCGGACCAGAGGCCTGAGACTTCGGGTTTGTGCTTGGAGGCTTCGGGTCAAGGACCCGAAGCTTCGGAACAAGGTTCCCGCGCCTCGGACTTGTGCTTCGCGTGTGTAGGGGCCTTGGAGATGGAGGGCTGGGTGAAAACAGGTTGTCCCCTGACAGTAAGCATATGACCTGTTAGACACCATAAATTCCATATAATTTTGTTAAAAGCTATACTTGGTCCCTATTAAGAACTGGAGCATATATTCAAATAGAACTTAATAATTGAGATGACCAAGGTTTAGGGGTCCTATGCTAAGGTGGGCCAAGGTTCAGTGGTTGAATCCAACAGGACTTGGCTTCAGCTTATGTGCTGCACCAGCTCAGTATCCTATCCCTGTATTTTGGATGAAGCCCAAGGTCACCTGAAGTTCAAGTGTGACCTTAGTGAATGGGGCATAAGGAGTGAGAGGGGAGAATATGTATATTTGGGTATCTTAGTCAATATCAGAGATGTACAAGGGCTTGAGTGGAACAGGTAGCTGAGGGAAGCTGTTAGGGGATAACTGGTTTTTGGCTAACACTCCAAAACCCTTGTTCAGAATCAGAGCTGATCACACTTAGTACTTACATCCTACATCCCATCACCAATGAGTTCTACAAATCACTCCATTGATGTTATATGCTAAAATCAAGAACCAGGTCCAATCATAATCTTTTTCATTTGAAAGAAGCACTCTGACTGTCCCTATCTTTTACAAGGAGTTCAATGGCTGAATTCTACTCATCCAAAGCTTATGATGACATGGAATACCATCAGACTCTATGGTATAATTGTTCTTGATGTGCAAGATTACCCTCCAATGTTGTCACTATTTGAAACACCATGCAATTTAGAAACATATTTCATGGTTTATTTCTGGTCCACTAATCTTTTCTGAATTCACAATTTTCCTCCCTTTCCTATTCTTTCATCTTTGTGACTTTTAATTAGCATGCATGTAGCTCACCTACTTTCTGACCCTTACAGACTCTTTCCCATTTGCTCTCCCTTCTGAGCCCTTTGGTATATATATACAAGTCTCTTGCATGTATGTTTCCTAGTTTAATTATTGTACATCCACTTGTTTGCTTCAATTGAACTTGTTATCTTATCATGGACTCTCTTAACAAAAAGTCTTTAGACAAACTACCTTTAGGTAAGTACACACACATTATTGTTAACAGTCTAGAAAACTTTCAAATAATGTAATATTGTGGACTGTGACTGATATGGGCTTATGACGTCCATTTGGATCACAATATAGAATTCCTTTGGAAGATCTATCTCTCTGGAACTATGCATAGCTTCATAAACATTCCAAAGGTCATTCATTTGCTTTTACTGTAGGATTGTTATTTACTTCTGAACATTGTTTTCTTATTATTAGTAATATCTCCAATTATTTAACTAACCTTGCATCCATGACTCTTATCAGTTATAATTCAATTGTGACACATATATATGCTTTGGATACCTGCAGGCACTAGGAGGGTTGCCCTTACAGCCTCACCTGTGCACAGATATGTCTGCAGGCAGACCTAATGGAGGGGATAATGCCCTTCCCAATCCTGCAAGGGGACTCTAAGTTCAAACTACTTACAGAAGATCACTCATGCAACTGATAAGGGAGATCCAAAGTAATATAAGATAAGTAACTACAACAACAAGAAGCATACCTGACAAGGGAGATCCAAAGAGAAAAGGGTAAGGATCCCCTTACCTAAGCAACTAACTATATAGCTGTTGGTGACTAAATAATGGTGAATATAAAGGTAGTTAGCACTAGGGAGGGACAGAAGGAAGATAGGGAATATTAGGCAATGGATGAGAAAAGTCTAACTAAGGGATGAAAGGGATAAGATGGGGGAAATGGAGGAAATAAACAAGAAATCAAGGGGTTACTAGTTGTCCCCTGACAGTAAGATAAATAGACTAGACATGAGTGGAACAATATGAAAGGGTTCAAAGAATAGGACAGAAAAGGAAGCTGACTGTCAGAATTGAATTATAAGTGATAAGAGTTATGGATGGTTGCAAGGTTAGTTCAATATTTGAAGATATTACTCATAATAGGAAAACATTGTTCAAAAGTGAATGGTGATCCTACAGTAAAAGTGAATGACCTTCAGAGCATTTGCAAAGGTATGCATAGTTTCAAAGAGATAGATCTTCCAAAGGGATTCTATCTCATAAGTCAAATGGACTTCACAAGTCCATTGTCACAATTGTATTTTGGAACCTCTACCATTGTCTTCTTCCTTTCAAAAGTCATCTTTCAAAGACTTTGTTTGGAATCCAAACTACCATCACTTCATTAGGGCATTCATACTCAATAATCCTGTGATCCATCAGGTTCCCTGAATCACTCTATTGATGTTTAGTGAAACAATCAATAGTCAGGTTTGATCACAATCTTTTCTTGGAAAGAAGCATCCTGACTATCTCCATCACTATTCCCATATTTTTTAAGGAACTCAATGACTAAGCCTATTCTATGCTCCCAAAGCTTACAATGACAAGCTGTCAGAGCCCGTTCTTGACTGATTCCTGAACCCTCGGACCTCCAGGCCTGAGTCCCTGACCACCATGTTTCACCTATTCAACCCTCACATTTGATCTTCCCCCTTCGTAGCTTATGACCCTGACCTTGGCCATTCGATCCCTGATCCCCAAACCCTCCCATATATAAGCTACTTGTTCATATACATGAAAGTCAGTTCTGATATCAACTAAGATACCCAATATACCCCTACCTTTAATCCCTATGCTCTTTCGTTCCCCTTGCTAAAGGTCATGCCCAAGCCTTGGGTGACCTCGGGCCTCCTCCAAAATACGGGACAGGACTCTGAGCTGGCACAGCACATAAGCTGAAGCCAAGTCTTACTCGATTCATTTGCTGAGCCTTGGCCCTCCTCGGCAACCCGACCCCAAACCTTGGTCGACTCCATCTTGAGTCCCAACCTCAATCTCTGCCTCCCTTCTGACCCAGTTCTTAACAAAAGCAATACCATTTGACTCTATTGTATAGGCATCCCCAACATTCAGGATCACCATCCAAAGGACTAGCACAAGATTGTTTCAACCTGAAGAACTATGCAATTTAGAAACATGTTTCAGGATGTATTTTTGGTCTATTAATCTTTCTCTTCATTCACAATTTTCCTACCTCCTGTTAGAATTGAATTATGAGTAATAAGAGTTGTAGATAAATGTGTGGTTAGTGCTAACAATTGGAAATGTTACTAATAGTAGAATGATATTCAAAAGTGAATAGAAGTCCTATGTCAGAATCCAAATTTCAGTGATAAAAGATGTATATGAAGGTTGGGTTAGTGAATCTGTTCGGAAATATTCCTAATGATAACAAAATGGTTTTGGAAAGTGAATAGAAATCCTACAGTAAAAGCGAATGGCTTTCGGAACGTCTGCGAATGAAGTGCATAGTTCCGAAGAGATAGAGGTTCCGAAAGGATTCTATCTCTTAGATCGAATGAACTTGGAAGTCCATGTTGATCACAGCCAATGATCTTACATTCCTTGAAGTGGTTTTAACTAATCAAAATGGAATTGGAGTGCTTACTCAAAAAATATAAAGTTGTTCTTGAAGGTGAGTTGGAGATGAGTTGGCAAGTGTGAGTAGAAGAATCAAGTTGACATATGATAATTGAACTAGGGAACATACATGCTGATTGTTTGGCTATATACCGAAGGATTCGGAAGTGAAAGTGAATGGGAATGAGTCCGTGAAGATCGGAAAATAGCCAAGGTACATGTATACTAATTAAAGGCCATAAAAAAACAAAGAACAATGATGGAAGGAAAATTGTGAATGAAGAAAAAAGGGATAATAGACTATTACCAGCTCCTGAAACATGTTTCCGAATCGTATGGCTTTTCAGGTAGAGATAGCCATGCCTAAATCTTTCGGAGAGTCATTATGAGAGTCTAGAACGTTCATATCATCAGGTCTGATGATATGGCATGTCATCGCAAGCTCTGAATGAATATGAATAACTCAATCCATAATTTTATGGTGAAAGATGGGGATAGTGATGGGGATAGTCAGGGTGCTTCTTTTCTAAAAAAAGAATATGATTGGACCTGACCAATGATTGTTTCACAGGAATTGTTTCACTAGATGGAGTGTTTGAGTTGAAATGATAGATAAAGGAGTTGTTGGATAAAATTGATGGGAATGTGGGTATGTTGCTTCGGACTTCAGACGAAATGCTTCGGAAGAAATTGTTCAGAACAAGGGCGATGTGAATGTAATGCCCGGATTGTGATCGTGACATCCTACAGTAAAAGTGAATAGCCTTTAGAATGTTTGTGAAAGGATGCATAGTTCCAAAGAGATAGATATTCCAAAGTCATGGATTGAATGAGCTTTGCAGTCTATGTTAACCATAGCCAATAATATCACATTCTTTCAAAGTGTGTTTAAACTAATATAAACAAGGTTGGAGTACTCACTCAAAGGTGTGGTTGTTCAGAGACTGTTGTTCAAGGTAGTTCATGATGAGTTGGCAGGTTTGAGCAAAGCAAACAAGTAGATGTACAATAATTGAACTAGAGAACATACATATGAATGTGCTACCTATATACTGAACAATTTGGAAGGAAGGGCAAATAGGAAAGAGTCTGTGATGTGGAAAGTAGTTAAGGTACATGTATGCTAATCAAAAGTAACAGAAAGGAAAGAACAAGGGAGATAGGAAAATTGTGAATAAAGAAAATGATTAACAAATCAGAAATATATCATGAAACATGTTTCTGAATTGCCTAGGTCTTCAGGTAGGAATATCCTTGTATAGAACCTTTGGATAATATTCCTGAGAGTTGGGGATGTTTCTCCCATATGATCTGATGGTATGAGATGTCACTGCTGTCACGATCATGATTTATGATCTGTTCCACCTTCCAAACCACCCGAACCACCCGAACATCACGTTTCCCAATCAACTCTTCGGAATCCAAATCATCGGCAGACTTGTCACACATGAACCATCCAACACTTCGTCACCCATAACACCTTGAATCGTCCTAGCAACATCACAAGGACCCAACCAAGAAATCAGGTTCTATTATTAGCCTTTCCTCAGAAAAGAAGCATCTACACTATCCCCATCTATTTCTAGGAACTCAATAGCAGGGTCGATTCTATGCTTCTAAAAGCTTATGGTGACAACACATATGATTCAATATGTGGACGTGTTCATCCCCGACACTCAGGGCCGTCGTTTAAAGAGGTAAAACAAGGGTTCGTCTACCCGAAACGACATACGGTTCGGAAACAAGTTTCAGGGTTTATTCCTAGTTCGTTAAACCCTTTTCTCATTCACAATTTTCACCCCACCCTTGTTCTCTATTCTTTATGGTCATTAACTAGCATACATGTACTTTAGCTATTTTTCCGATCCTTAATGGACTACTCCCCATTCGCCCTTGCCCCCAAATGTCCCAGTATATAAGTAGCACATTCGCATGTATGTTCTTTAGTTCAATTATTGCACGTCTACTTGGTTGATCTGCTTGACTTAACAATTCGTCGGGAACAATCAAAAAGAACAACTTCATTTCGAAGTAAGTCCTATAAAAACTTATCACTTTAGATGTGATTATACTTCAAAAGAATGTAATCATATTGGGTGTGATCGGCATGAGCTGTACGGTTCATCTGATCAACAAGATAGAATTCTTTCAGAATATCTATCTCTTCGGAATCATGCAACTCTTCGCAAACATTCCGAAAGCCCTTCACTTTTAACTGTAGGATTACCTTTCACTTTTGAATACCATTCTTCCTATATAAAAACATTTTCTAATGTTATTGCTAACCATGCATTCATTCATAACACTTTTCTTTATTAATTGGATTCTGACAACTGCAAGCTTTGGAGGAATAGAGTCAACTCAATTAATGAGTTTCTTGGGAAAGATGGGGATAGTGATGGGGATAGTGATGGGGATAGTGGGGGTGGTTCTTTCTGAGAAAAGATTGTGATTACACTTTCAGATATCATTTCATTACTAGTAACATATCTGAGTGTTTAACTAACCATATATTCATCTACAACTCTTATCACTTATAATTCAATTCTGACATCATCTATAAGTTTCCTTGCTCTGACATTGTCTTTTCACAGTCCTTCATCTCTGTGGTGGCATGCAGGTTTTTATGAAACGTCTGACTAGCACTAGTGGACCACTTCGGTCAGGGGCTTGGCATGCACGACAGCACAAATGTATAAGCAGGAGGGCCAGTGCTAGTAGATGTGCCAAGTCCAGAAGCCTCATGGATCTATATGACTACAACATCTCCATCAAGGCAAAATGCAGCAAAGACTTCTTTGGAACAAATATAAAATACATTCAGCCATCCATTGATGCCATGATAATGGAGTCAAATGGTGATGAGGACAATAGGCTGGTGGCAGCTCCCGAGTACATAAACACACTCGTTTGGTACATGAATACAGCCATGGAGTCGGTTCAAGAGTCCAGTGTAGATGATTTTGCCAGTCATATGCTTATTGCGGTGGGTTACACAGCTGGAGACAGGGTGATAAGGTCCAGAAATGTGGTGCCCTTGGAGATATGTGGCGAAATGAAGAAGACTCAAATCAACGTATCCATAATAAAGAAATCATCACTCATGCCTTTGCTGATTCAAGAGGACAAAAGGCCTAATAGTACAAAAACCCCAGAACCCTAGGTGATAGCCGAAGCAATAGCTGCCTTTCAGGAGAACAACAGAATAAGAAGAGAGAAGAACCACAGTACCTTAAATGCTATGGTCATCCCATGCATTACTATGGTTGGGACATTTCCTCAGTTTTATCTGGTGCCTGTATCTGAGGAGCTCAGCACATGTGTTATGATGGGTCAGTGTCCTTCAAGTCAAACCACAGTGCTCAAGCATACACCAGGAGTTCCCAGGAGAGAGAGAGAAGGTATGAAGTCAATTGGCAACCAAAGGGTCATCTTCCAGTGCTAAAGGCTTTAAGAGGTTTGTTGATGAGTTGGAAGAATTGCTAGAATCATGAAGAACCATTGTGCTAGTATACATCCTCCAATGGCAGAATTCTTCTAGACCAAGTTGCCACTGCCACTATAATAATATTTATGCACGTCGGAGAAAGTTCTCCCAGCTGGGATTCCCATGCATGTCAGTCACAGCCCATATACTACATTGTTTTGAAAGATATTTAGACTATTATCAATGATGTTTGTTGTCAGAATCCAATTATCAAAGATAAATGTTATGAACAAATGTATTGTTAGCAATAACATTGGAAAAGGTTTCCACATGAGGAGAATGGTGTTCGAAAATGAAAGGTAATCCTACAGAAAAAGCAAAGGGCTTTCGGAACGTTTGCGAAGAAGTGCATGGTTCCGAAGAGATAGATATGCCGAAGGGATTCTATCTCGTGGATCGGATGAACCGTATGGTTCACGCCGATCACACCCAGTATGATTACATTCTCTCGAAGTATAATCAAATCTAAAGTGATAGGTTTTATAGGACTTACTTCGAAATGGAGTTACTCTTTTTGATTGTTCACGACGAATGGTTAAGTTGAGCAGATCAATCAAGTAGACGTGCAATAATTGAACTAAAGAACATACATGCGAATGTGCTACCTATATACTGGGACGTTCGGAGGCAAAGGCGAATGGGGAGTAGTCCGTTAAGGATCGGAAAAGTAGCTAAAGTACATGTATGCTAGTTAATGACCATAATGAATAGAGAACAAGAGTGGGATGAAACTTGTGAATGAAAAAGGGGTTTAACGAACTAGAAATACACCCTGAAACCTGTTTCCGAACCGTATGTTGTTTCGGGTAGACGAACCCTTGTTTTACCTCTTTAAACGACGGTCCTGAGTGACGGGGATGAACTCGTCCACATGTGGAATCATATGCATTGTTTCCATAAGCTTTTCGAAGCATAGAATCGACCCTTCTATTGAGTTCCTAGAAATAGATGGGGATAGTGATGGGGATAGTGTAGGTGCTTCTTTTCTGAGGAAAGGCTAATAATAGAATCTGGTTGGGTCCTTGTGATGTTGCTAGGATGATTCAAGGTGTCATGGGTGACGAGGTGTTGGGGGGTTGTAGGTGTAACAAGTCTACCGATGAATCGGGTTCCGAAGAGTGGTTTCGGAAACGTGATGTTTGGATGGTTTGGATGGTTCGGAAGGCGGAACGGATCGTAAACCATGATCGTGACATTTGTGTACTTACTTAAAGGTTTATTCCAAAGAGTTTTGTTTGAGATAATTCATGATGAGATAATGTGTTTGATCAAAGCAAACAAGTACATGTACAATAATTGAACTAAAGAACATACATGCAAGAGGTCTATATATATACCAAATGGTTTGGAAGAAAGAGCAAATGGGAAAGAGTCCACAAGGATCAGAAAGTAAGGTACATATATACTAATTAAAAGCAATAGAGATGAAAGAACAAGAGAGAAGTGAAAATTGTGAATGAAGAAAAAGATTAGTAGACCAGAAATATATCCATAAATATGTTTCCAAATTTAACATCTTTGTTTTAGCCCTTCAGAAGGTGAGCCTGCATGACAGGGACAATCATACTATAGAGTATAATGGTATTGCTTGTCATCCTAAGCTATGGGTGAGTAGAGTCAGTTTGGCCACTAAGTTCCTTGGAAAGATAGGGATAGTGATGAGGATAGTCAGGGTGCTTCTTTCCAAGAAAGAATTATGATTGGACCTAATTATTGATTGTTTCACTAAACATCAATAGAGTGATTCAGGAAAATTGATGGGTGACAAGGTGTTGAGTGTAAATGTCCTGATAAAGGTGTTGATGGTTTGGATTCTAAATGAGGGTTCCAAAGGTGTTGTTTGAAGGGATGTGGACTGCAGTAAGAAGGCCCAAAGTGTGATTATGACACTTACTTATTCAGCAGCAGGAGTACCAAGCTGTACCATGACAAATCCCAACTCTGTCTTGATATTCTGATATCTCACTATTATATTCATTCTCTCTCCATTTGCAAACTATAACAATGCTCTTTATGTTTTTAGGATAGACACATGACTGTTAAGAACTGGAACATATATTCAAATATAAATCAATAAATGAGACAAGTGATGTTTGAAGTTCTATGCTGAGGTAGGGTAAGGTTTGGCATTCAAATCTGACAGGACTTGGCTTCTGCTTATGTGCTGTGCCAGCTCAGCATCCTATCCCTATATTTTGGATGAGGTCCAAGGTTACCCAAAGTTCAGGTGTGACCTTAGCAAACAGAGTGTAGGGATTAAGGGAAGAGAATGTATCCTATTAGTGTATCTCAGTCAACATCAGAACTGAGGTCTAGTGTATATGAACCAGTGACTTATATACAAAGAGGAATGGGAATCAGGGACTGAATGACTGAGGTCAGGGTTGTGAACTAATAATGGACAAAGATCAAATGTGAACAGGAATATGTATGAAACAAGCTTGAGATGAGTGGAGCTTCAGGCCCAAAGGTCCAAAGGCTTGGGGATTGGGTTGGAGTGGGTTCTAACAATGACCCTGGATCTTAGCTCTTGCTATTGTGTTCTCCATTTGCCCTGGTTTTAGTCATTTAGTTCACACATACTTATACATCTCAACTCATGTATAGTTTACTAGTTCAAATATCAACTAAATACATCCTATGATCTGATGTTTCTCCAGTCTCACCCACTTGCTTGGAGTTTCTCATTATACCTGAAACTCTGAAGTCTCTGGACTCTGAACCTTTGTCAAGACCTATGAACTGGTCTCTCAATAGTCCCATTCCTAGGAAGACCCTAGTATCTAATTTGACCCCTGGACCTTAGTTCTAGTTATTATTTTCCCTATTTTCCCTTCTTGTCCCTCTAGTTTAATTAGACATTGAGTTCACACATACTTATACATCTCAGCTGATATATGATTTGTCAGTTCAATATCAACTAAATCTATCCTACAATCTAGTTCATCTCCAGTCTTACTCACTTGGAGTTTCTTGCAACATCTGAAACTTTGAAGTCTCTAGACCCAAAATTAGACACAGGGCAATTGAGAGGGCACAACACATAAGTTGAAGCCAAGTCCCTCCAACTCCAAACCTTTACTGAGACCCACAGACTCTGGCCTCTTGGTGTTTTGTCCAAGGAAAACTCAGCATTTAACAGACTAGGCCCTTCCATAGTGATATTATGAGCACAGATTGATGGCTGAATATGTTTTACTTGGACTTTAATTATATGTGGGACTTTCAGGAACCATTTTGTGCTCATGGGTAATGAAAATATCCCCAACTGTTCATACTTGATTTCAAAACTAAGAGGAAATGGTGAAAGACCGAGTGCTGAGCGAAATCTGAGTTGTTAAAGGTTTGTTTTCTTCAGAGCTTTCATGATGGGAAAGCTTTCTTATGCTCTCCGTACGACACGTTGGGGTCCATACGCGACATGTGTAAGGGATAAGTATCCATAACAACATGTAAGGGCCTACTGCTTGGTAATCGGCTAAATGGATTAGCCATTTTCCGGAACGGTATATTTGGGAATGTTTAAGAAGCTCAAGTATTATCTGGTTGCTCCATTCGTGCAAATGAGAGTATTCTGGAATTCTATGGAAGAAAGCAGGGCGAATAGTACGCGTACCTCTCTACCGGCTCGGGTATTTCCTTGATCAAGTGCAAACATTATTGGGTATAATATCGATCCCTAGTCGTCTGGAGTGAGTTCTTGATTCAGTGTTGTCGAGGGGGGTTGCTTAAGTCTGTCGCAATATTCCTGCTGAACATCAATACATTAGCTCTTACAACGACTGAACGATCATTCTGTTACAAACGACAAGGCACTTGGAAGGTTCTTCGTAAGCAATGAGGGTGACGTGGATAACCAAGCGAATGACGTTGGATGGCGAGGAGAACAATAAAGGCTTACGAATCGCGGCAGGTCCCCTTATTAATCGTATACCCGAGCCGAGCATATGTTAGTGCTAGGTCTTATAAAACGAAGTCGAGACCTGTCACTTTTCAACAACTTCCGTCCCCTATTTACCACAATGTCTAAGCCTATCACGCTCTACACCGTCGGAACCCCAAATGGCACGTACAGAGGACTTTGTATAGATCGATAGTCACGTACTAATCGTCTTGTTCAATCTACTAGGCTATCCAATAGCTGTAGCGCTGGAGGAGCTTGAGGTGCCGTGTGAGTATAATCCTAGCCGACTCATACGTTGCCCGTTATTGAAACTGTTCCTACGCAGACGACGTCAAGACCATCTCTTTCAAAGAGAACGAGCAAAAAAGCGAGTGGTTCTTGAAATTGAACCCAAACGGTCGGTCTCGACGACGTGTCTGTAGCCAGTTCATTAACGTGCTTTGCTTCAGGTCGCATTCCCACCATTGTCGACCACAAGAACCCGGAAGGCGATTTCCCTGTGTTTGAGACTTCCGCGATTTTATTGTGTAATTATTCATGGGCCGTTCGATTTGATGCCCCTGCCTCTAATTTCGCCATAATAGATCTCGGTCAACACTACGATCCCGAACGCAGGATCTCATATGACCCGGTAAAAGAGCCGAATCTTCACAGCGAGGAGGTGCAATGGTTGCTATTTGCGCACGGAGGTCTTGGTCCAATGTGAGTATCTCTCGTTGCCATCTCCAGACTTATCTCAATATGGGTACACAGGCAGGGTCAAGCGTTAGTCAAGTCTTTGTGTGGGCCGATCAATAGAAAATGACATTTTTGTAGGAATCATTTCTTCCGCTATGCTCCGGAGAAGATTCCGTATGGTATCAAGCGCTACCAGGTACGTGGCTGTTGACATGCTTTCTCTTTTATTCCTCTGACTCTGCCCTCAGGACGAAACCAATCGCCTTTACTCTGTCCTCGAGAAACGACTTGAAGGCCGGGAATGGTTAGTTGGACCTCATTATGGTCTTGCTGATATCAAGACCTTGTAAGCGATTTCTCCAATGTTAGCGTGCCGCATTACTGACGCCTGAAAAAGCACTTGGTTAGTTTTTCCTATTCGCTAAACATACCCAAGACAGTTAAATGTTTGTCGTGTTAGGGTGTACGCGGCTCCCTGGGCTGGCGTCGATTTGGCTCCCTATCCAAACTTACAGGTGATTTTATTTCTGTTGATGTCCCAGATTTAAGCAAGAGTTGTTACTGAGCATGATTTAGGCATGGGTGAAGCGCATCAGAGCTCGCCCTAGAACGGACAAAGGTCTTGGCGTACCCTATCGCTCTGACCTTGAGGCGTAAGGCCTGACTTAATCAAACGTTAATCTGCCACTAATGATGTTATTAGGAGCCTCAAGAATGCAGAGAAACTTGCAGCCGAGGCCGCTGCCACCTTTGGCTTCAAGAAGTAGTATATCACCGCTTGACAGTTATACTGTGGCGGTATACCTATGATGTCGAAAGATGAAGTTTTGCAAAAGTTTCGCAATGTATTGCATGTATTCCTGTAGAGCTTGCTAGGATTTAATATAAAACGGTATTGGGAAACCCACATGCATGCGCTTACGAAGCACACCACTTGATACTGCGCTTCTTCTTATACCGTCTACAAGATGAGGCACAAACGAGCAAAAGCATATAAGAAACTGATGGCATTATACCACATTTCTTTTGGGTTTCGAGAACCATATCAAGTCCTCGGTGACTCTGCCTCCTTCGTATTATAGATGCCTCGCTGAGAATGTTGTACAGTGGATTCAGAAATGTGCACCATCTCAAAGTCACTCAAAATGGACTTGGTAAACCAATTTGCCATAGTTCTTCAGGGGAGCGTGAAACCCAGTGCGCTACGTCTTTCTATTTCCTCCAGGGGCATATCTCACGCATGTGTGTTTGTGTGCTTTTTTTTTTTTTGCGCGACAGTGATTACCCAGTGTTCTATCGTTGAGTTGTACAAGTTAGGACCCACTGCACAGCAGGCTGTGGATTTGGCGAAGACATTTGAGCGCAGAAAGTGCAACCATAGGGAAGCTGTTCCCGGTGATGAGTGTATTGCCAGCGTCGTGGGTCTGTCCTGAAGGGCTTCGTGACTCGGCGGCGAACAACTGATATACCCAAACGTTTTCCCCAGGCGATTCCAACAAGCATCGCTACGTCATTGCGTGCCAGTCCCAGGAGATGAGAATTAGGCTACGCAGCGTTGCTGGCGTGCCAATCATACATCTGAATCGGACAGTCATGGTCCTTGAACCTCCCAGCAATGCAACAATAGAGGCGAAGCGACGGGTGAGTAACCTGAGTGCTTATTAACATATACTTTCAACTCATTTATCGATATTTGTATAGGCAGAAGAGAAGGCCCTACTTCCGTCTGACCCAGAACGTAGTCAAATTACTACAGAACAGTCTACACCAAAACGGAAGAAGGGGCCTAAAGCCCCCAATCCGCTTAGCGTGAAAAAGAAGAAGGTGAGAATTGATGATTCAAACCAGACAGAGGTAGGAAAAAAACGGAAATTGGAGGAACAAACTTCACATCCTGGTGGAGACGATACACAAGAAGCTGGTGATGGTAAACCTAAGAGGAAACGCCGTAAAAAAATCCCCATGCTGAGTGCAGAAGGTCCAGGTTAAACTCAATAGATGTGAATCGGCAACTTGTTCATATATTTCAAGGGTTTCTATACTCCATGGTAGGCTACAATAAAGAACTGAAAAGAATACATATCAACGACCACCCCGGAGACGTAGAACCAAATGCAACGTCGACTCTTTCTGAATGTTGTAATCGGAAAGTGTGCGACCGTCTTCGAGCTGCTTCCCAGCGAAGATCAAGCGCTGCTGGTCTGGGGGAATGCCCTCTTTGTCCTGTATCTTCGCCTTTACATTGTCGATCGTGTCAGAAGACTCGACTTCAAGTGTAATCGTCTTCCCGGTAAGAGTTTTCACAAATATTTGCATTCCACCACGTAAACGCAAAACTAGAAAAATAGATCAGATACTAAAACGGCAATGAGGTCAAAGAGCAGTCATACCAAGATGAAGTGTACTTTCTTTCTGGATATTGTAATCAGAAAGCGTACGACCATCTTCGAGCTGCTTCCCAGCGAAAATCAGACGTTGCTGGTCTGGAGGGATTCCCTCCTTGTCCTGGATTTTTGCCTTTACGTTATCGATTGTATCGGATGACTCGACCTCAAGCGTGATGGTCTTTCCTGTCAGAGTTTTCACGAATATTTGCATACCTCCACGTAAACGCAAGACTAAAAGGATTCTATTAGATACCTGCACGGCATTTAGGCAAAAAGTAATTATACATACCCAGGTGAAGTGTGCTCTCTTTCTGAATATTGTAATCAGAAAGCGTGCGACCATCTTCAAGCTGCTTTCCGGCAAAAATCAAACGTTGCTGGTCGGGTGGAATGCCCTCTTTGTCCTGGATCTTCGCTTTAACATTGTCGATCGTGTCCGAAGACTCGACCTCAAGAGTGATCGTCTTTCCAGTCAGTGTTTTTACGAAAATCTGCATTCCACCACGGAGACGCAGGACTATCCGAGTTGGTAAGACTCTACTAGCATTAATCAAGTCGACACGATGAACTCACCAAGGTGAAGAGTGCTCTCCTTCTGTATATTGTAATCAGATAAGGTGCGGCCGTCCTCAAGCTGTTTCCCGGCAAAGATCAAGCGTTGTTGGTCTGGAGGAATACCCTCCTTGTCCTGGATTTTCGCTTTCACGTTGTCTATGGTGTCCGACGATTCAACTTCGAGGGTGATGGTTTTGCCCGTTAGGGTCTTCACAAAAATCTGCATGCCACCGCGGAGACGAAGGACTGCGCAAAGACAATGTCAGAGCCAAGAAACTCATAGATTAGCATAACCAACATACCAAGATGCAGAGTCGACTCCTTCTGAATATTGTAATCAGAGAGGGTACGTCCATCTTCCAACTGCTTTCCGGCAAAGATGAGACGTTGCTGGTCAGGTGGAATGCTATTTAGGATGCATTAGCCTTTGCCGCTACTAGTGGTCACAAGCTGTATTCACCCTTCCTTGTCTTGTATCTTGGCTTTCACGTTGTCGATGGTGTCTGAGGACTCGACCTCGAGGGTGATAGTCTTTCCTGTAAGGGTCTTAACAAAGATCTGCATGGTAAGTGAAGTGGGGGTTGATGGAAAGCAATGACACGAGTGGCAACACCTTATAAAGGTTGGATTATATAATATGCATGACTCCATCTTCTATAACCTTCCCGAGTTGCACGTCGGAGCCAGAAGTAAAGCCACATTTGTCATGGTACAGCTAGTGCCACACCTCCCCCTTTGCGCAGCCGCAGCAATATCCTGTGTCATACAAGTTCTAAATTGGAAAGCACGCTGTTGTTGCTGTGAAATTGTTTAACCTCCGAAGTGTTTTGTGTCAACTTGCCAGTAATTGTTCAATTGTAGTGGACTGCTGTATCGAATCTCATTGTCACTCGCCATTTGGACCTTGCTGTAGGTCGTATGCAATGTTCCTTGACGAACCACTAAAGCTGCTGCCAATTCCGGGCGGGATCAAATCCTACCTACTACATAACGGGGATCAACATGTGTTAAACGATGAAAACGCTATCTAAGCGTCTTATTGACACCCCTCAGACCGTGCAACAATAGGGAGTAACACAATAAGTACATTCGTCATAAACGAAGTGGCCAAAATATTGTGTGCCACTCACTTAATATTACAGAATCCTATCAATACAATGTGTACTCGTCCCTTATAAACGAGGTCGGACCCGGGTTTTGGCCATGATGTGGGAACATGGAAAGGTACCATTTATTTGTCTTTGGGTTTCGGAGACCTTTATCAATGTCAAAAATAACATCATAAACCGACAGCAAACGTTGAGAGAACGAGGAGGAAGGAAACGACAGCTACCATCAAGCGAAATCAAACACTATCCTAGAAAAGTCAACAGAGTTACGCACTGAAGACAGAATGCATATTGCTCTTTGGTCTACGTCCACTATCCACGGAAACGGAGGAGGGGCGGATACTTGGACAGCCTTGGAAACAGAAGCAAGACGAACGTCGGACTGTATCGATGAGAACCTTCGCATTGACCGCGAATGGATAAAACGGCGGAGAGCCACTGGTGAAGCTAAGTTAATCTTATTAAGTGTTCCTTTTCCTTGTACATCTATCTTCCATTGTCTTAAATACATACTTTGCACATTCTATTGATAAACATATTTTTCCTCTGTGAACAGTGAGTTTACAATGGGAAACCATTTGCTGAATAATACATCCCGCTATCAACGCAAGAAAGGCGGATAGGACAAGTCTTGTAGGAAATGGATTATGGTAAGGTAAACACAAGCTTTTGTGCACAGCGCAAGTACTTGACTTGGAGAGTATGCAAGCGTGGGTGTAACTTCTTGCGCTGTCTGCGAGACTCAACTGCAGGATATCTGTAGGACCGACTGGTCCGTGGTGTTGACCGGAACACAGCTTCTCTTTTTCCGCGATCTCAACTTTGGATGTCTCCATCATCCCCTCGTGCTTCCTCCTCAGTCGATTTCACATTAACACCATCAACACTTAGCATATCATTGGCCACCACTGTGAAGGATGATTGCTTCAGCTATCACCTGGGGTTCTGCAAGCCACCATGGAGACAAACTGTGCAAAGACAATGTCAGAGAAAGGAAACTTATAGATTAGCATAATTGACATACCAAGATGCAGAGTTGACTCTGTCAGAATTGAATTATGAATGATAAGAGTTGTAGATAAATGTGTGGTTAGTGTTAACAATCAGAAACATTACTAATAGTAGTGGAATGATATTTGAAAGTAAATAGAAGTCCTATAGTAAAGCAAATTGCCTTTGGAACATTTGTGAAAGGATACATATATAGTTCTGAAGAAATAGATATTCCAAAGGAATCTATCTTGTAGATTGAATGAACTTTGCAGCCCATGTTGACCACAGCCATTAATATCACATTCTTTTGAAGTGTGTTTAAACTAATATAAATGAGGCTAGAGTACTCATTCATAAGGTGTGGTTGTTCAGAGACTATTGTTTAAGGTAGTACACGACAAGTTGACAGGTTTGAGCAAAGCAAACAAGTAGACATACAATAATTGAACTAGGGGATATACATGTGAATGGGCTAACTATATACTGAATAGCTCGGAAGGGAGAGCAAATGGGAAAGAGTCCATGAAGGTCAGAATGTGGGTAAGGTACATGTATGCTAATTAAAGGCCATAGAAATCAAAGAACAAGGGAGGTAGGAGAATTGTGAATGAAGAAAAAGATTAATGGACCAATAATAACTCCTGAAACATGTTTCTGAATCACATGGTCTCATGGGTACAGACAACCTCATGCTAATCCTTTAAATAGTGGATCTGAATGTTAGGAATACTCATACCATAAAGATTAATAAAAATGTCTGTTAGTGGAGGCTTTTTATCAGAATTCAATTATCAATGATAAGAGTTGTAGATGGATGTAGGGTTAGTGGTATCATTCAGAAATATTTCTAATAGTAATAGAATGGTATTTGAAAGTGAAGAGTAATCCTACAGTAAAAGCATATGGCTTTTGGAATATCTGCAAACAATTCCAAAAACTTCCTTCAGAACCCTGAATCATCCTTGTCTCAATACTTTGCATATATTTGATCCAGTCACTTAACCCAGTTCAGGAATTGCTCTATTTGGTGTTTAGTGAAACAATCAATAATCAGGTCCAATCATAATCTTTTCTAGAAAAGAAGCACCCTGATTATCCCCATCACTATCCCCATCTTTTTCAATGAACTCATTGATTGAGTTATTTCTATTCTGTTGAAGCTTGCACTGACATTCCATATCATTATACTCCTTGATATGAATGCTCTAGACTCTCAGGACCACCCTCCGAAGGATTTGCACACAGTTATCCATACCTGAAGAGCTATGCAATTCAGAAACATATTTCAAGAGCTATTGTTGGTCCATTCATCTTTTTCTTCATTCACAATTTTCCTACCCCTCTTGTTCTTTGTTTACTATGGCCTTTAATTAGTATACATGTACCTTAGCTACTTTCTGACCCTCATGGACTTTTCCCATTTGCTCTCCCTTCTGAATCATTCAGTATATAGGTAGCACATTTGCATGTATATTCTCTAGTTCAATTATTGTACATCTACTTGACTGTTCTACCCATCTTGCAAACTCATTGTGAACTACCTTGAGCAGCAACTTCACAGTTGAGTGAGTACTCCAACTTCATTTATATTAGCCTAGACACACTTCAAAAGAATGTGAGACCATTGGCTGTGATCGACATGGACTGCAAAGTTCATTCAATCAACAAGATAGAATCCTTTTGGAATATCTATCTCTTTGGAACTATGCACCTTTTCGCAAACATTTTGAAAGCCATTCGCTTTTACTGTAGGATTTCTATTCACTTTCAAATATCATTCTATGATTATTAGAAACATTTCCAAACAGTACTACTAACCCTACATTCATCTACAACTCTTATCACTGATAATTATATTCTGACACATAGTTCCAAAGAGATAGATGTTCCAAAGGGATTCTATCTCATGGGTTGAATGAACTTTGCAGTCCATGTCAACTACAGCCAATGATCTCACATTCTTTTGAAGTATGTTTAAAGTAATATAAACAAAGTTAGAGTACTGTCACAATCACAGTCTGGACGTTCAATTCACACTATATTCGTTCCGAAGAAATCCTTCCGAAGCATTTCTTCCGAAGCCTGAAGCAACATTCCCACACTCCCATCACTTTCATCCCACAACCCTTTTTGTCTATCATGTCAACTCAAATACGCCATATATTGAATCAATTCCTGTGAAACAATTGGTGGTCAGGTCCAATCATATTCTTTTTTTAGAAAAGAAGCACCCTGACTATCCCCATCACTATCCCCATCTTTCACCATAAAATTATGGATTGAGTTATTCATATTCACTCAAAGCTTGCGATGACATTCCATATCATTATGTTCTATGATATGAATGTTCTAGACCCTCAGGATGACCCTCCGAAGGATTTAGGGATGATTAGTTCTACCTGAAGAGCCACGCGATTCGGAAACATGTTTGAAGAGTTATTGTGGGTCCATTAATCTTTTTCTTCATTCACAATTTTCCTACCACCCTTGTTCTTTGTTTCCTATGGCCTTTAATTAGTATACATGTACCTTGGCTACTTCCTAACCATCACGGACTCATTCCCATTCGCTCTTTCTTCTGAATGGTTCAGTATATAAGCTAGCACATTCGCATGTACATTCCCTAGTTCAATTATTGTATGTCAACTTGATTTTCTACTCACACTTGCCAAACTCATCTCCAACTTATCTTCAACAACAAACTTCATATTTTTGAGTAAGCACTCCAATTTAACTTTTATTAGTCAAATCCACTTCAAGGAATGTAAGATCATTGGCTGTGATTGACATGAACTGCAAAGTTCATTCAATCCACAAGATAGAATCCTTTCGGAACCTCTGTCTCTTCGGAACCATGCACTTCATTTGCAGACGTTCCAAAAGTCATTCGCTTTTACTGTAGGATTTCTATTTGCTTTTCAAAACCAGTCTGTTACTATTAGGAATATTTCCAAACACTTTTACTAACCCAACATCTATTCACAACATCTATTGCTATTATTTGGATTCTGACAAGTACTTACTCAAAGGTGTGTGTCACGATCACAATGTGGACACCTCATCTACATCAGTGTCCTTCCGAACCAATCCTTCCGAATGGA
>QMFG01003377.1:0-102878 GCA_003314545.1 Ramaria sp. MG151
GCAAAGTTCATTCGATTTGCGAGATAGAATCCTTTCGGAACCTCTGTCTCTTCGGAACTATGCACTTCATTTGCAGACGTTCCGAAAGTCATTCGCTTTTACTGTAGGATTTCCATTCTCTTTCCAAAACCATTCTATTACCATTAGGAATGTTTCCGAACATATTTACTAACCCAACATTCATCCACAACATTTGTTGCTATTATTTGGATTCTGACACTACCCCCCTTCGCATCGCACCATGACTATCACACACAGAGCCCATTTCCAAGCTTATGCATCAGGACACCACAATCTGGAGAGGGGGTGATGTCAGGGGACAACCAGTTTATTCCCTTTTCCCTCCCTTTTTCCCCTTTTTCCCCTTTTTCCCCTTTTCCCTATTTCCTTTCCCTCCTTCTCCCTACTTCCTCTCATGCTAGATTTATCCTATTCCTGGTATTATATCCTTCACCTCCCTTTTTCTTTATTTTTCCCTAGTGCTAGTTACACTTGTGTTTGCCCTTGTTTGATCACCAGTAGCTATATAGTTAGTCACTTAGGTAAGGGAATCCTAACCCTTTTCTCTTTGGATTTCCCTTACCAGGTATGTGTCTCGCTACTGTAGTTACTATTTGATCTTTATATATCTTTGGATTTCCCTTACCAGCCTAGAGTGAGTCCCTGTGGGTAGTTTGGGGTTTGAGTCCCCTTGCAGGCCCAGGCAGGATGCTGATAGGGTAGTATCCCCTGCAGTATGCCTGCCAGCAGGCATATCCTGGGTCAGGTTGAGGTTGCCCTTACACAACTCTTATTACTTATAATTCAATTCTGACAGTGATTTGACTGTAGTTTTTTTGTTTCTCAGCTTGCTTTAACTGTTATAATAGGATGGATATTGTTTAGTGTCCTGTGGTCAGCTCCCCTTGAATTGAAAAACAAAAATTTGTAGAATGTTGGTAGGGATAGTGTCAGGGGATAACCTGTTTATTCCCTTTTTCCTCCCTTTTCCTCCCTTTTTCCCCCTTTTCCCTATTTCCTTTCCCTCCTTCTCCCTACTTCCTCTCATAGTAGATTTATCCTATTCCTGGTATTAGGTCCTTCACCTCCCTTTTTCTCTATTTTTCCCTAGTACTAGTTACACTTGTGTTTGCCCTTGTTTGATCACCAGTAGCTATATAGTTAGTCACTTAGGTAAGGGAATCCTCACCCTTTTCTCTTTGGATTTCCCTTACCAGGTGTGTGTCTCGCTACTGTAGTTACTATTTGATCTTTATATATCTTTGGATTTCCCTTACCAGCCTAGAGTGAGTCCCTGTAGGTAGTTTGGGGTTCAAGTCCTCTTGCAGGCCCAGGCAGGGTGCTGATAGGGTAGTATCCCCTGCAGTATGCCTGCCAGCAGGCATATCCTGGATCAGGTTGAGGTTGCCCTTACAGATAGTGTGAATGTCAGAATCCAAATAATAGCAATAGATGTTGTGGATAGATGTTGGATTAGTAAAGGTGTTCGGAAACATTCCTAATAGTAATAGAGTGGTTTTGGAAAGCAAATGGAAATCCTACAGTAAAAGCGAAAGACTTTCGGAACGTTTGCAAATAAAGTGCATAGTTCCGAAGAGACAGAGGTTCCGAAAGGATTCTATCTCGTGAATCGAATGAACTTTGCAGTTCATGTCGATCACAGTCAATGGTCTTACATTCCTTGAAGTGGATTTAACTGATAAAAGTTGAATTGAAGGGCTTACTCAAAAGGTATACAGTTATTGGTGAAGTTGAGTTGGGAGCGAGTTTGGCAAGTGTGCGTAGAAAATCAAGTTGACATACGATAATTGAACTAAGGAATGTACATGCGAATGTGCTAGCTTATATACTGAACCATTTGGAAGAAAGAGCGAATGGGAATGAGTCCGTGATGGTTAGGAAGTAGCCAAGGTACATGTATACTAATTAGAGGCCATAGGAAACACAGAACAAGGGTGGTAGGAAAATTGTGAATGAAGTAAAAGATTAACGGACCCACAATAACTCTTGAAACATGTTTCCGAATCGCATGGCTCTTCGGGTAGAACTAACCGTCCCTAAATCCTTCAGAGGGTTATCCTGAGGGTCTAGAACATTCATACCATAGAACATAATGATATGGAATGTCATCGCCAGCTTCCACACAATAGAAACAACTCAATCAACGAGTTCATTGGAAAAGATGGGGATAGTGATGGGGATAGTCAGGGTGCTTCTTTTCTAGAAAAGATTATGATCAGACCTGATTATTGATTGTTTCACTAAACACTTCATGGAGTGATTCCTGAACTGGATTGGGTGACCGGATCAAATGTATGTGAAGCCTTGATGCAAGGGTGATTCGGAATTCGGAAGATCCATTCGGAAGGATTGGTTCGGAAGAACAATGATGGAGGTGAGGTGTCCATATTGTGATCATGACAGTGAAGTAGCTTGTGAATACTAAGAAATTTTGAAGCAAGTAAAAAAGAAAATTGATAAAAGAATGAGTCCAATTATGAATATCTTAGAGAGTTAGAGAGGTTTTAAATATTACAATTAGTTGGAACTGTTTAATGTCACTGTAAGGGCAACCTTAACCTGACCTGGGATATGCCTGCTGGCAGGCATGCTGCAGGGGATACTACCCTATCAGCATCCTGCCTGGGCCTGCAAGGGGACTCAAACCCCAAACTACCCACAGGGACTCACTCTAGGCTGGTAAGGGAAATCCAAAGAGAAAAGGGTGAGGATTCCCTTACCTAAGCAACTAACTATATAGCTACTGGTGATCAAACAAGGGCAAACACAAGTGTAACTAGTACTAGGGAAAAATAGAGAAAAAGGGAGGTGAAGAACATAATACCAGGAATAGGATAAATCTAGTATGAGAGGAAGTAGGGAGAAGGAGGACAAGGAAATAGGGGAAAGGGGAAAGGGGAAAGGGGGAAAAAAGGAGGGAAAAGGGAAGAAAAAGGGAATAAATGGGTTGTCCCCTGACAGTCACTAGAATGTAAAGCAGCAGGTAGGAGTCCCTGAATGGGCAGTCTTTTTTGAAGGTATGCAGAGTGTTCTTTAAGATTATAAATTTACAGCTAGTTGTGATTCATCTCCAAAAGGCATGATTCTATCCAAACCAAGTACATTTGGCTATAATTAACACACCTCAATATGACGTCTGTTGTTTCATGATTCAAGCTCCAGTGCGGAAATCGAGCATGCACAGGATATAAGTAAACAAACATGATGTTCTTGTACTTCAACTACATCTCCACTTCACATGTATTGAAGATATCTAGTACGGGCGAGCCGCGGCTTGACACTGAGTGAAGAAATAAGCGTGTACTCACACGATGACGAACATTAAAGAGACATACAGCCTTCAGCTGTTCAAGATACCAAGAGCAGGTCTGAACATCAGCAGCCTCCAGACAATTCGTAAAGTCTGGAAAATCGCGTTCGATTATTGTGTTAAAGGAAACATTTTTCTCAGCAACCTCTGAAAACTCTGAATATGTTGCACGTTACCTTTGGCCTGAACTTCGCAGCTGACGCCCTGGTTCTGCTGCTGAATGGGTGCAGCAGCGGCTTGCTGGGCAGGCTCGGAATTGGCCGCAGAAGATCCGCCAAAGAGCATATTGGATATGCCATGACCGATCGTGCTGCCAATAGCAACACTACCGGCGGTAGCTGCCATCTGCGCAATCATTCCGGGCTGTTTGGCTTGGCCAGCAGCACCAGGGTGCGGAACGGGTGCTGGGGGGGCTTGCGCCGGAACGGGTGGGGCGGCAGTAGTCGACGCGCTGCGGGATTGAGTCTTCTGGGGGGGAGGTGCAGCGGGACGAGCGGCAGGACGGGAGCGAGACTGACGCTGTAAAAAATGTTAGAGGGTATACTGGGTCGTAGAAGGATTCAACACACAGGCATTATGTATGTAGATGATGGTGAAATGAGAAGGTTACAATAGGCGCCCGTTTCGGAAAAATTCCATGTTTGTTTCTACGCATGCATTTACCTCCCGAGTCTCTCTGCCCCTTGGGCTCTTACCCCACACAAGATGCTTCATGACCAAGAGACATGCCGCCACAACGCCGGACCGCTCAAAGGGACCCACAGCTGCACAAGAGTCCAGTCCAGAAGACATTGAACGATATCTCAAAGTGGTCGAAAGTGGTAAGCTGGGTTTCGATCCATGGGCCCAACGACTGCCTCTGCTTGGTGAGGATTTAGTGTTATCACCCTCCCGGTTTGTTTACTTGTCACGAAAAGACTTGCATGTCCCCACTCCTTTATCCACACTGCCCAAGGATTCGAACTTACGAGACCGCTTGAAGTATTTACGTGCTGGGCTGGAGAACAGAATCTCCAATATCACAACGTTAGTTTGCAACCTCAGCATTAAAAAATGTTTAACAAAATGTTCAAGTCTTCATGTAGGATGTTTCGCATTGCCAGAAACCGTTCGTTTCCTTGGAATCCGAAAGCACGGGCCTATTCTCTCGAAATATTTCGCACTTCGTCTACGAAACCAGGAACGTATTTGGAGCCTCTACGAGAGACTGCACTCGATTCTTACAAGCGGATAAACACAGCAATTGCAACGTAAGCTCTCTTGCTCCTAGCGTCTCAGCATTGGAGGGTCGTACACCAGTTTGTTTTATTCTTGCTAGAAATGATGTCAACACACTACGCACCTTGACGGAGGGCACGTACAAACAACGAGCATTTACAAGAATGAAAAACCTTCATCCGGCTACGTCTAAGAAAGCTGCTTCGCGGACGAGGCATGCTTGGCGTCTTCACTCTCTGGCATCCCCTGTAACCTGCGTGTCTATCCGAGGACAACAAGGACACTTCGGTCGGGCAGAACCTTTACTCGGTACCCGATGGGTTGTACAAGCCTGTATGAGACTGGATACATGGCAGGTCTGTTCGATGGGGTTTTTTGTGGTTCGGTGCATTGATTCTTGACCCCAGAGCCTCGCAACGTTTTCACCGTCAAGTTCGTCAGAGCCCGCACCGAAACGCGTGCTCGAATACCTAGTTTTTGAGAAACGAATGTGGTACGACGAACCTTGGATTGTGCGAGATCAGCTGTGGGAGGGGATGCTGGCTCAGCCCAATTGAATCAGAACACGAATGTTATTTGGAAACGCTGAAACCTAAACTTCCGTATTACATTGTTCTCGCACGTGTCTTGAAACGTAAAGAAAATCCAGTCTTTCTGTGGCTTTGAATCTCAGAGTTGGTTGAGAATGTCGATATGGTCTCGAGGAAAGCAAAAATGAATTATCTGAAAATAACGTTGATCATATTTATGCATATGGGTGGCTTACCTTGATTGGGGTTATTTGCGTGAGTCAATGGGAGTATATAAGTTAAGCGACCAGGCTGAATCTCTTTTTTTCCTTACCACGACGCAGCAGTCCAAAAGCCGCGATGCTCGAACAGCACAAGGAGGTCTCTTTTGAGCACATCCATCGTCGCGAGCGGGCCAAGGTCTGAGTATTCCAGCCTCCTTTAACTGACTCTAACTGGGTCCGACGACAAATCGTTGAGCGATGTACCAGAAACTCACTCGTCCTGCTCTTGCCTTTGGCACATCCACTGATTTCCTTTCTGGAATGAGGATGATAGCTGGACTGGGTTTGGGACACATCGCGGAGACAGGGCGATACACCAGTTTGCATATTCAGCACTCGCTTCACAGGTTCTATCGGCGTCGATCGTGATATAATGTCGCGGCAGTGTCGGTTTCTGACTGACCTGTAACTGGGTTTTTGCCCGCATCTCTGAGTCCGCCCACTATATATCCAGCGACAAGACCGTCGTTAATGTACGCTCATGACTGACGCCATGATCTCGAGCTCTGTTGAAAGCGGCCCAAGCACTCTGCATAGTGTATGCCCATCCATGCCTTGATCTCACGTAGAATCTGCTACGTGTCGAGCGCGCACATATGAAGTTAAGCGGGATCCAGTGGGTTCCAGAGATGGATGCACGAAGAGCCTGGAGTGTTTTGGATTGTAGTCCTGGATATCGTCTTTCAGTGCACTTCGCGGCTCGCTTTATCGTTTCCGATTCGCGATCGGAAGCGATCAGCGAAACTCGATTCAGACTACTCTTGGTCTGCTGCGTTTTTTCCAAATTTTTTCCACTCCTCTTTTCGAGGTCTTTCGTTCTGCTATAGCTTTTCTTCAGTGGGTAGATCAGTTTTGCTCTGATGATGTTGCTCACCATTCAGACAAGCTGTACGTTGCAGCGATCGTCGCAGTAAGTGTATCTCTGACTGCAGACATCTCTCATGACATGCAATGTTTACCTCTTACTTCTCGGTGTGCTCACGATATCTTACATTGTTAATGCCTTGTAGTACTTTAGACTGGTGGGTGTAACCTTTTCTTGTCCGATATTCGTGTTGCAATTAACAACTAGGTCATCTACCAGTGTCTTGAGATTGAATAAACTTGTGAATGCATCTTGTACAGCCATGGCAGCTAACATTAGCAAAATGGACCTAAGCTAAAGAATCTATATTTGAGAGGAAAAAACAAGCGGGACATCACTAATATTAACCCAAACAACTTGCGACAGTGCTGTATCGTCTCATAGTTAAGCGATTTGCCCACGTGATCAGTTCCACTCACCATTTCTTCCACCTAATAGAACTAACACTTGTTACCCGCTACTCGAGATAATACACATAGAGATACTTAGGTCGCGGTACCTGAGAACATACATTTCTGAGGCTGATGGATAGGGACAATAATATGGAGAAGTAGACACTGTTATCTGTAATAGCGACAAGGTGGATGAAGTAGGGGATGGCGAAAGAGAGCTAGGAGAGACGCGCTCATTCCTCACCATCCCGCTCGGCGGACGCTGCCCTGGACTGCGTGGTACCATTCTCATGATTCTTTTGCGCACCCTCTGGGGGTGGAGGCTGGGCATGTGCGGCACCAAGGGCGGCCCTGAGGGCGGCATTCTCGACGCGGAGCTGGTCAACAAGAGCTCGGCACTCTTCCCATCTACGGTTGGCCTCGTCAGCTGAGGCAAGAGCGGTATCAAGGAGCACCGAGCGAGATTCAAGAGCCTTAACGTGCCTGGTAAGAGGAGGAGATCAATGAAAAGTATTGTAGTTAGGACTTTAAGACTTGAACGTACGCGTCTCGGCGCTCTCGGAAGGCCCTTTGTGCTTTACGATTTTGCTCTGCCCGCTTACTAGTACTCAGCTGCCTTCCCCCAGGTGCAGTAGACGCGGGCTGGGAAGGACTGGCCTCGTCTGATGTATTGCTAGGAGCAAGAGAGGGAACTGGGTTCCCTTGACTGTCGACTGGCTGATGTGGTTGAGCATAGTATGCCTCATATTGGGCATGGGGAGGAGGTGGGGGAGGGGGAAGTTGGTGAGGCTGCTGCTGCTGCTGCTCTGCAGCGGGAGATTGGAGCTTGCGCTTGCGGCTTGGACGGCCTGATGGAGTAGATTCGGGAGGCTGAGCTTGGGTAGGCTGCGGTTGTGGTTGCTGAGATGAAACAGCAGAATCCTGTGCCGTGGTGGGTGGGAGGGGAATGCCCTGAGAGTGGACGTAGGGCGAATTGGCTATATGAATGGGTGAGCGGACAGAAAAGGAGGATTAGCTAATGAAAGCGCACATCGCCTCGCGTCGTGGGGTGGAGGATAGGCTGGGTACGGCTGTGATGGAGGACCTTCTTGAGGTTGATACTGGGCTGTTTGAGGTGGAGGTGGAGGGTGACCTTGCATTTGAGGAGGATTTGGAGGATATCTGTGCATTGTCTGGGTGACTAAGAGGGGGGTTACTTAACAAAGGGTTACTTAACCCGTCCTCCCTTTTATCTGTCAGCTTGACTCCACTCCGACGTTCTCACGCTGCTTTCTTTTCATTCTCCGCCCAAGCAGCGAGTTCATTCTCCGATAGGTAGCGTCGTTCGTCCTCGCTGCGGCCACTCTTCATAAATCCTTTCTTTTTCTCGTTCCATCCTCTCCCTCATCCCCTTTCCCCGCTCGCAGGATCGTCTCACTTCAACCCTTCAAAATGACCGAACTTCCTTCTAATCTCAAGGACGATGTTCCTATTCCCATAGATGTAGCAGCCAATGACACCGTAGATGCAGTCCACAAGGTCAAGCGGAAACCTAGCAGGTCAGGTGACGCAAGTGACGGCGATGCTACACCTGCTGCTCGGCAGCGAGAAGAAAAGGGCCACGCGTCAGCGGATGGCGAGGGCGAGCAGCAGGCAGCAGAGGCAACGCAACAACCTCCCAGCGCTGGCGCTCCCGACACACCTGTCGAGTCTGCCCCGTCGCACGACCCGTCATTCGAGAAGCCTACAGACGCTTCTTCAACAAAGGCCATCAAGACATCCCGCCCACCTGAATTTAGTGATAAACCTTCATCCGCATCAAAGTCGAAATCGAAGGCTTCACGCCCAAAGAAACTCTCATTTTGGGCCCGTTTATTCCGTGCTTTGGTACCCTGCGCAGGTCCCTCTTCTGCGCACGCAACCCACCTCGACAATGATTACGCGTCCGCTACACCTCTCCAGCGCGACGACGAAAAGAAAGACATGACCCAGGAGGCCTCTACCTCCACTGGCCATACCCATACACACACTGTTGAGCCTTCCACCACCACTCCTACGCTGGCTCCCGCACCACTCACCCTCCCCTCCCAACAAATTCCTTCAACAATAACATCTATCCCCGTTCCGATTGCTGACCCTGCTGTCCTAGTACCTTCCTCGCCAAAATCTCATCGTTTACCCAAAGATGGAACAGCTGGTGTAACCTTGGGTACTGTTCAGCCTTTAGACTCGACAGGTGGTGAGGATCCCGAGTTGGAGCGCGAGCGTGAAAGCGATCGATCCGAATCCAGTAGCTTTACAGACGAAGAAGAACATGAACGGGCAGTGTTGAGTCCAAACGTTGGGGCTGGCGCTGGCGCCGCGTTGCATGAGGAAGCCTTGGAGGACGAAGAGGATCGGTTAATTATGAATGGTGGAGTAGGCATCCCTATAGGACCTGTGAGTTCTTTTTGCCAGTAACCTGAATCCTGTCCATCCTCATTTCCATTTACCTCACGATCTCTGAGCTGAGCCTCCGTTTCTTTATTTGATTTCAGGACGGCACCCCGCGCCCATTACTACCACCGGTGGTGGCTCAACACGTTGGTCGCAAGTGTCTCGTCCTGGACCTTGACGAGACGCTCGTTCACAGCAGTTTCAAAGTAAGTACTTGGTTCAACTCAGACGTCCCATTTGATGTCCCTTATCTTCTATCATCCTTATTTGTCATTGCTAATCTATTTTCTTTTGGTTTTCGTCATGCAGCTTATTCCTCAAGCGGACTACGTTGTCCCTGTGGAGATAGAGTGGCAGTGGCATAACGTTTATGTCATCAAGCGACCTGGCGTCGACAACTTTTTGAAGCAGATGGGTGAACTATATGAGATTGTCGTATTTACTGCTAGTCTCAGCAAGGTACGTGTCGATTAAGGTTTCTTGTCATGCCTGTCTTGTCTCTCCTAGTTGCGCTCGGTAGATGGTCGTGAGCTAAGTTAAATTTCGCTCCAGTATGCAGACCCGGTGCTAGATAAGCTCGACGTACACAAAGTCGTATCGCACCGCTTATTCCGTGAGAGCTGTTACAACCACAGAGGCAACTATGTCAAAGTATGTGCTTTATATCCATTACTGTCCCCACACTTATATCTACGTCTAGGACCTATCTCAACTCGGTCGACCATCATCGGACATGATAATCCTTGACAATTCTCCTGCTTCATACATTTTCCACCCAAATAATGCAGTACCTGTTTCATCGTGGTTCAATGATCCGCATGATACGGAATTAACGGATCTCGTACCGTTCTTGGCAGATTTAAGGACTACGGATGATGTTCGGGGTGTTCTGGATGGGGGTTTGTAATTGCGGCTCTTTAGGTTCCAATTGCCTCTGGTGATCAGTTTCATTGGACGCTCTGTCTCTCGTTCCACTCCACCTTACCTACTCCGCCCGCTGTGACCATACCATCGGGACTATCGCACTCCTCACTATACCCTTGCATCGCTCAAAAACTGCTACACACTGTCTATGTACAACCCCAATACTTTCACCCCCAACCCTGGGCGTGTGTCATCCTTCGTTATCCATTCCTCGACTTCTGCAAGCAAAGGTCTTCGTCGATATATACTACAATCGTCCACGCAGGTTTCTCGCTGTTCATTGCTCATTCCTGTTTTGCTATCCAAACTTTTTCTTTACTTTCTTGACCTTTACCCATCTCTCGATTCTTTCCCATTTCTTCTTACCTCTGTGGCTTCACGACCTTTGCAATTCACGGCGCGCATGAATTCATGATCTATCCTATCCCCCCCCGCAAGCAGGAGTGTTTTTGTCCTTCCTCTGGTTTGTTTGTCTGTCCATTGAGTTTGTACATACAATATCATGGCATGCGGGTCTTTTATTTGTTTTTCGTTCTTCGTTTGCAATCGGTATTGCCGGTATACAGCAAAAATAGCCAAGTTCACACCCCTCAAGAGGTGACCACATGCCTCCACGCCTCAGGTCCGCAGTTTGTGAACTTTCGTTTCGATAGATCATAGAATAGATACACCTTTTGCTTATCGGTGGCTTGTGCCCCGCCACTACCGCAGCCACATTATCTCCTACCTCCCTTCACCCACGCATGCATCTCTACTCTTACTACTTGCTGCCTTCCGTCCCGGCCCACGGGTTGAAAAAACTTCTGCGTGCAGGAATAGGTACGTCCCGTCGAGGCTCACCCACCCAGTGTGGAGAAGAATTATGCGAGCCACTACCGCTTCCCCCGCTCCCACTCCCACTCCCATGACTCGAAATACGCTCCAAACTGGCATTACCAGACCCAGAACCCAACGCACGCTGCAATGCCTCTCGCTCTGCCGGTGACGGCGCAAAAGGGTTATGCAACGACGAAAAGAATGAGCCTGCCAAACCCATCCGGGGAGGAGGAGACTTGTTTGTGCTACTTGGGGAATGAAAAATGTCGGTTGCTAACGTATTAGGCGTCGAAGCACCCGAGTGCGAGCCCAGCGCGAGTGGCCGACCATGGGGAAGTGTGAACTCCTTTGCATCAGGGTTCAAGCCCTTCTCTTTCGCTACGGCAGAGAACCATCGGCGGTTCGAAGACTTGGACACTGCAGGCTCATCCTCGTACGAAGTTGACCTGGGACGGGCGGGGAGCACTGCACGCTGAGAATCGAACTGGTCAATATGCGAAGGAAGGTGGGGTTCATCTATAGGAGAATGTAGCTCATGGGTGGGTGGGGGGCGAATTATCGGAATGCAGTTGAAGAAAGAATCACTATTTGGTAGGGTGGAGCAAGGACTTTCCAAGGGTTGCATGACCCTATTTAATACCAACGGGGCACTCACTGGAGAAGCTGAGCCAGAATATGCTGGAGCAGACAAAGGAACGACCGGCGAGTCAGCGAAGGGGCGAAAGTGTGTTGAAGGTACATATTGACCATCTTTTGAGGTCACATCGCTGTCGCCATTTGCGTGGGCAGTCCCTGGGGGAATATTTAAATTGCCACCAACGGTCAAGGGACGCAGATGGGGAGACGATGAAGATCTACTGAAATCGGTAGACGGTCGGATTGTATCCGTTCCCAGAGTCGAAGCTGTTTGGTGGCTGGCAAACTGTGTACGCGGTGAACTTTGAGCTGAGTTCAAGAGAGGAGGCGGCCAAGAACTTCTATCAATCTTTGAGGCGGCGACATGCTTCTGCCTGCGAGCCTCCGCTTCCTCCTTCATCTTTTGTAGCCTCGCTGTTTCCTCCGCAATTTCACCCTCCAGGTCCCTAGCGCGTGTAGTGAGTGCCACCACGACGTCCTCAGCAACTTTGATTTCCTCCCGTTTCGCGGCAAGGGTCTCTGAGATCTTGTTCCGCTCCTCGTCAGCCTGTGTCCGGCTCTCCAGAGCTCGTGCCGAGTCATCCTCCATCCGCCGTCGCAATTCCTCGACTTCACGGCCCAATCGCTCGATCCTCCCCGTTGCTCCATCACGCGCTACAGTTGCCGCTTTGAGTTTCTTCTCTGCCTCGCGTTTACTTCCATCAGCCTGCCTCCGTGCATCTTCTAAAATCTTTGTCCGTGCCTTAACCTCCGCTCGCCCTGAATCTTCACGTCTCTTCGTGGCACGTGCAGCATCGACTTCTTTCTGGAGAATTGCATGTGAGCGAGCGGAAGCCTCTTGAAACTCCGACAACTGAATGTGCAAATCAGACGTCGCGCTACGGGCTGCATCGAGTTGCTTCAATATATCCGTAATAATCGGGGAGTGGTCGTGCGTCGAGGGCGTACGTGCGAAAGCAGGTGCAGTGATATCCGCGGTAGTGGTAGTTGGCAAGGGGGGTAGACTACTGTGTGCGTTGCTCTCACTCTTTCCCTTGCGCGTTTCGGGAGTGGGTGGAGGGACACGTTTCGCATGAAGCGGGAGAGAAGCGGATTTAGGAAGAGGCGGGGGGGTAGTGGGGCGTGACGGAGTGTGCGTGTGTGTATGTGCATCCCGTTTGTGCGATGAACTGGTCTGCAACGAGAGCCTCTCGCGAAGCGCCGCTTTCGTACGAGAGGGAACAGCAGATGAAGCCCGACGAGGGAAACCCGGCTTGGTAGCTTTATGGGACGTAAAGGCATCCTCAGCGTGACGACCTCCACTCCCCAATTCCATATCATCACCACGCGAACGCACGAGCTCCCTCTCGCGCAAAGCTACATCATCCTGTGCGGTGAGCCTAATCTGCCTTGGGCGCATGTTCATCTCCAGCCCGAACCACCACCTTCCAAAAGCTCCGACAAACCATGCTCCATGCGTGGAGGGATTGCTCCACGAGATCGGCTTGGGCGGCTGAGCATGAGCATGAGCGGGATTTGGGACCGGGACTGGGGCGATTGCCATTTCGACGGGAGTCGCGATGGCAAATGTGAGTACGGCGAAGCTGCGAAAATGGTATCCAGGTGTACGGAGGGAGACGGAAGCTTTGTTGGCAAAATGGAAAACAACGGGAGTTTCAGCGGTGGACGCTGACGTATGTCCGTGATCGAGTCCGTGGTCTGGAGGGGTGCCATACTTTCGTGTGTTTTTGTGATCGAGCAGACGAGTACCGTTGTAGGGTCGATTGTCTTCGTCGTATTCATCTGGATCACCCTCTTGAGCCTCGCTAAGACGTGAGAGGTGCTGCCGAAAGGCAAGTTCAGTGAGAAATGCGCGAAAAGAAGCCTCAGTGGGGTTGGTAAAATACGCTGGGGTAGATTAGAGCGTATACAAAGAAACAGTTGAAAAAACTTACCGATCAAACCAAAAACAGCGACGATGAAGGTAGCAAGTAATACGGATGGAAGATCAAGGACATGTAAAAAAGAATGAGATAGTGTGAAAGGAACTCTGAGGGAAATGACGCCAATGCCACCAAGGGCGATGCCCATCATGAGCCTGAACGAGTCAGACGTCGAGGACGTCTTTGCCTCTGGACGACGATGGGCAAGCTGGAAGAGTTGCCTAGACAGATTGATTGGAAACCAGCAAACTCGAGCCTTCTTTATAAGAACAGCGCCAACGACAACGACAAGGCGGTGGCCGCTCCACGATTATCTCCTTTTTCACTCCGACGAAACTGCAGCTTACGTATGCACCGATTTTCACAAAAAATTATTCCACTTATATAACTGTAAAACTAACTTTCGTTTACTAGTTATTAATCCCGAATTATGTGGTTCCTTCGATTTAAGTAAAGAAACGGGCAATGATACAGCTCTGACAGAAATCCTCTTCAGTTCATAAATAGAGTAATATTTCATGCCTCCTGCTTTGGAGGATCTGGTGGTGGAGTCTCCTCTGCCAGCCTTGCCTCTGCCTCAATGCGTTCTCGTGCCCGGACGACCTTCGATAGCAAATAATGCGAGTGAATTGGCGTCTTCGATGTTCGGTTGTTGGGTCGCGGTACCTCCGTAGTTGCAGCTGGTGGTGAATTCACTGCGAACAAATGTTCATAATTCTGCTCATTGGTTGTCAACAATTTCTGAAACTACGCATAATTATATAATACACACCTTGATCACTTGCTCCATTGACTCGCCTCGTTTCAAATTCAAGATGAGGTGTGCCTCATCCACGGTCATACGGTGCTCTCGTGTGAGCTTGTCTGTGATAGAACCCGTTGTCGCATTGCTTACTCCTGCAATCTCAGATGTGTTTCCCTCTGGTCTGTGCTTTGCATCTAAAGTTCCAAAAATCAGACCGGTCGTACTGAATCTCATGGGGAAAACGGCTCAACTGCGTACGGCCTGCCGCCCAGCCTCAAGGAGAGCCTTGCCAAATATTTGGGAGCCTACTATCAGAATCTGTATGATTACTTTCGGCGCCGACTGGCGAATATGAGTGCCATCCTGCAATATACCTTTCAAATTGACGTACCATCGTCGGAAACAGTCGCCAGAAATGTGGCCGTCGCCAGTTCTGTTTGACGTAATCAATTTTGGTCCCGCTCAAAAGACAAGATATCTGCTCAGCCTCCTCTCCCATGAAACGTAAACATCAGCAGAAAGATGATGTTGGGCTTTCCAACAAAAAGTTAAAAAAGGAGCGAAAACACAAGAATAAATGCGCTTCTAGCAACGGAGAATTTGTTCTCGTACAAGCTTCTCTTGTCGTGTCTATACCTCCCATCTTTGCATCTAACCCATCCCAAGGCGTTCAAGAGATGCTTGATTCCATGGTCATGCGGTAGGCATGCGTCACTAGTTATTCACCTCCCCTATGCTTAGACTTGTTTCCGCAGATACATACCTCCACTGCGCGGGGTGGTTCTCACACATTCAAACCTACAGTTCTTACAACCAACGGCAACTGTTCAGGGGGACTCTCCCTATGCTACCTGCAACGTTGGATTCGACGCCACAATATGGAGTCCGCGCGTAGGACAGCGTCTGAGTGCGTCTTATCCACGCTGTCACTGCCTTCCTGACACCTTCATCTTCCCGCATTATTCATCATGCTGCTGCTTTCGTGTCTTGCAGCTGGAACGGTCAACCTCTGCTCTCCGGACCATATATCACTTCTCGTGCATCGTACCTTCAATGTCTCTATCCCGCGACATCACATCCCTCAGACCGAGTGGGTCTTTGAATACGGGCCTGCAGAAAATGACCCTGAGTACGGTATGGGGTCCGCTTCCATACATGAAACATATAATTTTGCGGAGGAAGGAGATAGGGAAGAACTAGGAATAGACGACGCGATGAAAGGAAAAGATACGCCGGCGGGTCATGGTGACCCTGCTGTAGCAAGCAGTGGCCGGTGGGTGCATTGCATCACAGGGTCGTCACTTGGGGGCGGCGATGCTACAGTAGAATTTACGGTGGTTGGGTAAGCGTTCTCACGCTCCCCTATGTCAACACGCAGACTGACCTCTGGCGCAGTCTGACGATTGCGAACCAAATGTTATCCCTTGTAGGATCTATCCAGCCTGAGCCATTCTCGCCAGACCATGTAGCTTCAGCGCAGCACACATATATTAATCAACACCTGGACAGTGAAGAATTCGAGCCGAAGAATAATACCGAAGGACATGAACATAAGCGGAAAGAAAATAGCGAAGAAAAAGGGCAGAAGCGGAAGAAACATGCCGAGGGAAAAGACCACAAAAGGACTGTGGATGGTAACAAGGAGTCCAAAGGAGACAAAAGCAAAGCTACAAACACAGAGAGAAAGCCAAAGAAGAGGAAGAAGGAAGGCAAATAAGGGCGGGCGCAATGCCCTACGTGCATCTGCACGTTATCTCCAATGTCTCCGGTTTTTGATCGCGTATCGTCATGTAAACATCTTATATACTCCAGGTTGAAGTAGGCCATTGTAAGTTGTACTCGCTATCTGACGAGCTAAAAGGCGTGTTCCATTGACCCGACGAAGAGGTCCACCTCTCGATCGTCTCTGACATCGAGGTTATACCAGCCAAGCATCGGCTACTCTCTCGAGACCCTTTCTAGTCCGCCGTCCAGCTGTTTGTTGTGTACAACATGTGGAAGTAATGAAGAGAGCCTTTCACGCCAACAGTAACGATGTTACTTTTCGCGTTATTATGTGGCTTGTTTGCAACGACATACTCTTGCATTCGTGTTGCATCAGAGGCTAGGCCATGAATCGAGCTCTGCAACACACGAAGGTTCCACCTCTCTTCGATACCTGACGATGGATTTTGTAATCAGGTGTTTATGATGAGTATTGCATGGATTTCCTCTCAGGATGTGAGGTGAGGAACCAAGAAGTTAGTTATCATCAAATCAGTGATGTTCATCATTAGTCGATCATCAGTGATCGTTGGGTATTTATAGCTCCGCCTGAACCTGGTCCGATGAGAATCAAAGTTTGACCATGAAGAATATATCAAAGCTCCCAAGTTAGACCACTTGCACTCCAATTCGAATTCTAGGATATTTGATCCTTGCAGCCCAGAGGCGCTGCTCGTCGGCGCGGCGGCACCCCTGACTCTGGTCTCGTTGCTTGTGTGATCAGCAGAAATGAGGTTCGGTCTCAACATACGGTTACTATCGTTCTCGGTAACTATTAGGGAAATTTATGGTTTCGTGGGTTTTTTTTGAGATAATACTCACAACCCCAGGTTTCCAAACTCCAATCTAGGTCAATGATGCGGATGGTGTTGTTATTATTAGGTCAACGTGAAACAAATCGCTACTGTAATTAGCCTTTTAGTTAGTGTCTTGCTGTACGAATCTAGATAAAATCTCAGTCGATAAATGATAGTGACTGGCTATTGTATAATACCTAGATAAAATCTATATACAATAGGAATAAGTAAATGTTTGAGTGAATACTAATGAGTGTCTTGCCTCAGTCGATAAATGATAGTGACTGAGGAGACAACGAGCCAAGTGCCGTACTTTATATATTGTACCGAGTGGCTGTGGAAACAAAAAGAAAAGAAACATAAAAAGGACTGGATATGAGTGGACAGGTGGATGTGGAACGATTGGAGAAACGTGTCACCTATTCCAACACTTGCGACTTTGATCTGGGGACCCGCTGAAAGTACTTAAGCGGATCCAGAGACAGGTTCAGCCCCTCAATTTCAGTTTGCAACTTATCACATTCCTCTACCCAAATATCACAACAAATGGATCACTGAAAAATCAAGCATCAGAATTATAATGTCATGATGGAGATATAATTGCATTCCGCATCACTATGGAGAATTAAATACAACGATTATGAATAGCGCTTGTAGTGATGAGATACATACGAAACCATACGGAAATTATGAAGCATTGATGGTCCGCACATGCTAGGAGCAGAGATGTGATTTTTGACCTTTGATGCCATGCATACTGTATCTCTCCCTACCTGCAGGCCCTATATTTGGGGCCAAGCTGGTTTTTTTGACTGGCTCCTAGAATTCAAAAAGATACATGAACTACACTAAACACCTACACGTTCGGCTTACAGCTACTTAAAATATGGAGATATTCGAGTTCACCTGCTGTGCATTTAGACATACTGCTCACAAGATTGCTAAGTACAACATTGCAGGTCATGTGAGATAGCAATTCAGAGAGGGATGAGGATTTGTACATTGAGCTCAATTGCATCCTTGCTTACGCTAAACATCACCAAGAATCAATGCGAGCACGTGTGTTTGAGGATTGGCATGTAGCAAGCGAAGGAAACTCGTAGCTTACGGGTTCTGCATGGTAACGCAGTCTTCGTCCAAGCCCAGTTTTCATATCATCAAGAATCGATATAACTAATATACTCGAGGATTGGCATATGGTAAGGAAAAGCATCCGTTGCTCACAAGTTCTACATGATAACGCAATCTTCATCCTTGCTCTCCAGCCGTCGAGATATATCACCTAGCCCAAGGCTGCGGTCGCTGCGTCGGCCATCCAGTGTGACCACGAGAACTCCAGAGTTATGCTCTTCAAGGTGAGCCGCTAGATTATACCTTAATGTGATAAAATGATTTATACGAGATATATTGGATGTTTTTGAGTGGCCTGACCTCTGCATCAGTTCCTCGATGGCAGGCTCCAATTTGGAGACATGTTCTGCGCTGTGGAGGCCCTTGCCTATTTCATCACGTCTATCTTTCATAAAGATATCCATGAACTAAAGATACGAACCGACAATGAGGTGAATCTCGCTATCTCCCCGGGACTGCGCCTCCTGAATGGCACATTCCGTGTGAATAATAGCTTCTCTCACGTAGAGACCATGTCTAGACAGTTTTCAACTTCAATTCAGGTCGTAGATACCTTTTGTTGCTCACAGATCGATCTCTCCCGGGCAGCTATCCTAGCAACAAGATAAATCAACGCCATCAGGTTCAGGTTCTCTAAGAGCATACCTTGTTATTAGCTACAAAATGTGTATGACGCATAAGTTAGATAGGAAAACTAGTCTAAATAAAAACTACCTTTGAATATCCAGTCACTTGCCAGAGCATTGAGGTTGTTCATCTCTTTCTGATGAGCATGTCCTTTATTTGAGAGCTCCTTGGCTAGAGCCCCATCATGGGCCTCGTATGCACGGTGACTCTCTTCAAAGCACTTCGCCATCTCTTCACCCTCCTGGTTAGCGCGTTCGCGGAGTTGTTTATAGTGTTCATTGTTTTGGTTGATCAAATCCTCGTTCTAAAAGATATCGAACGCAGGACTTTAGGGCTGAGCGGCCCCAGCTAGGTAGATGCATCCTTAACATAAGCACGCACCCTATAGGGATGGTGCGGTTTATGATTTGAAGGATGTGTGTATGGACTGACGGCTGAATGCGGATTCTGTGGATGGTCTTTGTGCGACGCTTGCGGTGGGTTGTACGCCACATGTGATAGTGGCTGCTCGTGCGGCCCAGCATTCTGTCCACTTTGACTGTTATATTGTTGTGCGCAGAGAACCTGCCGTAGGATACGAAACACGCTCAGAAGCAGAGACGACATCGACTGAAATTCGTAAAACTGACGCTGGGATCTGTTAATTCTAGAGTCCGACTGACTAAATTGTGCTCCGTCGACTCCATGAGCTATCTTGCTTGTTCACGATGGTACACTAGGGACAAGAAAATATCGGTTGTTACTTACAGCTGATTTCCTTGGGTTTCTCCACGCACTGCCTTCTAGCCGAGAGGTAGCCGAGCGGTGTCAGTCGACTATGGGAGCGCTAACTGTGCAGATCCAGGACAAATATCTCTAAATGCCGAAGTGAGAGCAGGAAGTCACCTTGGATAGCCTCGCTGGTGACGGTGAACATTCGTCGTTGAGCTTCACCATGGGCTTACACTGATTGAAACGTCGATTTATTCTCATACAACTATTTTCAAACCCCGTTACTAATTACGGCTACTGCCTGTTTCTCAATATGATATGTGCCCAGCAAAGACAACCTATTTTACTGCTCGCATATAGACTCGGCCAGATAAAATCTCATGTGCTTGGGCCCAAGGGCCACATATCATCAAAACAAGACCGCAGCCGCTCTAGTATACATCAGGTGCATAGGAGCTTCTCGTTTGCCACTTCGAAGCTTCCGCCTTTCAACCCAGCCCCCCCTATTCGTCTAACAGACTCCCCTAACCCAGGGTGGAAGTATGGGGAAGGGTACCAGGCATCCTTGGGAGCAGATGAATGGAAAAAGGGTGAAGAGGAAGGGTGGAAGTCAATCGATACCAGCAGCACACCCCCGAGGTATGTGGCAAAGTATTACATATGTTCTTGTGAGGTTAAGCCGCTCTTTCAGGGAATTATATCCTCTAATGATCAGCGGCATTATTCCAAGACCGATAGCGTTTGTATCTTCTCTATCCGCCTCCGGCATTCTCAACTTGGCTCCGTTCAGGTCCGCAAGGCCCGCCCACCTATTCCCACGGAAATGATGCTGAATAGTATTTGGATTGTTTAGTTATTTCTCTATGGTACAGCATACTTCCAAGTTTGTGACCTTCCCACCTGAGTAGATCTAGGTCTCGCACAACCCACCTCTCATCAGCGTCTCCTTCCTCCATCCTCAGCATAAGGAGAAGGACACAAGCGAAAACATTCGAGCAACTAAAGGATTCACGGTTAACATCATATCCGAAACGTTCGTCACAAATGCTAATTTTACGTCCATTGATGCACCTAAGGATGTGGAGGAGTGGATTGGAAGCGGATTGACCAAGGAACCAAGTGTAAGCATGGGTTTCTCCTAATCCGTCTCACCACTGTTAATCAATACAATCCTACAGGCAATCGTAAGTCCCCCTAGGGTCAGAGAAAGTGCCTTCAGCATGGAATGCGAAGTGAGTAGCCCTTCACAGAAGAATTATAAGCGCTTGAAAGAAAACCCTTATATAGCTGTTCCATCTTCATGACCTCTTCCCACCAGGATCTTCACAGATGACTGGGACATTAGTTCTTGGGCACGTTAGGATGATTCATGTCCGAAATTCGGTTCTTAATGAGAACGGCACAGTGGACGCAAACAAACTGCGGGCCGTAGCGCGGCTCGGAGGTTTGACGTACGGACGACTTGGTGACACTTTCGAGCTTCCTCGATTATCTTGGAAGAAGGAGAAGGACGCAGTAGAAAGATTGAAGGAGAAGACGTGATCTGTGAACTGTGATGTTATCCGGTTTAATGATACTGTTAAAGTTTCGTGTGAATTGAAGCAGAGCACGCGGAATCTAAAACGAGTTCCGCTAAGCGTCTTATGATCATCGCCTGTGTTGACCCTTTTAGCACTTGCCCACTCTGACACACGCGGTTTCCTGCAACTAGCTCTCCATCACTTGCAGCTCGAGCCTGGATTTGGTGCCTCTAACATGCAGCCCTCCGACGCTGAACTGCGTGCTGGAGCTGTAGCTAAGCTCAAGCGTGCAACCTCGTTGCCCCGCATCAAGGGTGGCCGCCGTCCACCCATGCACCCAGAAGGCGCGAGTGAAGGTGAGAAGAGCAGGGACGATGCCAGTAGCAGACATGGCGATGACAGCAGCAAGAACGTGACGTCCGATGAGCGCGAGGATGAGCACCTTACCCTGGACGGACGGACAGACCAGCCTGAACCGCCGGTAGAACCCCAACAAACAGAAGAACATGAGCAGTCAGACAGACAACCGTCTTCTGTCCCTCCTTCCTCCCCTAAACGCAGACGACGATCTAGGTCTCGTTCTCGCTCTCGCTCTAAAGATCTGAAGGATCTCAAACCTCGCAAGAGTCCAACTCCAGCCGATTCTTCTCCCGAGGGCAAACACGATTTCCTCCCCGCCTTCGATGACATTCCTGTTGCGTCACCTACACCGTCACGCCCCGTTGGAATTCCGGCAGGGACACGCCTTCCTTTTGTCCCACCCACTACATCCTCTAGTCCTGTTCCGTCAAGCGCTGTGCCGACCCTCCAAGATCTTCAGCAGCGACTTGGGGCTGGGCTCTTTCGATCTCAAAGTGCCTCCCGTGCCGCAACGATGCTCAAGCTTACGGGTGCCACCCAAACTCTGGAAACACCACAGCCGTCGCCATCACCGAAACTAGCAGTATTGTCGCGTAATAACACCGTAACAGGTAGCGAACGAGCGGCGGCTCGCCAGCGTATGATTGGTCGTCTGCAACATCGCATGGGGAACCAAACAGATGACCTTACGACTAGTGGTGGTGAAGATGTCGTACCTATACCTCCGAAAAGACGAAGACGGCGTTCCCGGAGGTCGTCAGGGACAGGCTCGGGTGCAGGTGCGTCTGTCATTGTAGACGACCGCGAACCGACATCTACATCCCCCAACACCCCTGTTGTGCATTCCTCGTCCTTGCCTGTACAGCAATATCCAGAGTCTCCTCGTTTAGCATATGCTACTCCAACTTCTCAACGCCAGGAGCCACTGCCACCACCACCACCACCACCACCTGTTCCACCTTCCCCTCCGCCTGAAGAAGAAAACTCGATAAAGGTTGCAGAATCTCACTCAAGCCCTATTGCTCTCCAACAATGGACGTTCGAGTTGGGTCCTCCTCGTCGGGACGACGTGGTTATAGAGGATGACGAAGAACCCTCTGCTGCCGAGTCCGAGCCCTCCCTTCCACAACTTTCTCCTAGCCCACCTCGTACACCACCGCGTGAAATTCCTGCTGCTCTTCCTCATATTAACGGTCATGATCGCCCTCGCATACCACACACATCCGATGCTCCGTCATCAATGACGGTATCATCGGGCCATCTTGTGCCAGTGATCATGTCGACTGACACTATCCCGTCGCCTTACAAGGAAGATGTGTTCCCCAAAAGTCCGTTCAACACTCCACTTAAGGAACGCCCACGCGATGAGGAAGAAGAAGAAGAGATTGTGTATCCTGAAGAGATGAATGCACATCGTGTCTGGAGTGAAAAGGTCGCGAAAGGTAATGGTATCAAGTGGCCCGGTGGTTGTGCGTACAAGTACAACTCTTCTGGAAAGAAAGATACTGATAATTTTTAGATGGTGCTGATGACACTGTCATCGCGGTTCAGGATGAAGAAGAAGAAGAAGGCATAGACGCGTCAATGCATGGGCCACATTTGCCTAATCATCCTTCACACCGTGATGCTCGTACTACAGCTACACCGTCACCCAATGGCGCGTTCTATCCGTCACCATCACCCTCCTCTGGACTTGCTCTTTCTCGATCCACTCCCACGCGTGAATCTGCCGATTCATCCCTTGGGCCATCCCCAGCACTTGCTCACTTCCCTAATACAACGGGCATTTTTACTCAGCGACCAGAGTCGTACACTGACGTCGGCACTGATTATGAGGATGTACATACTGACAAGGAGACATTGTCAAAGCGTGCAGCTGACGGCAATGAGAAGACCACATGGGCCAAAGTAAAAACATTTGTGGCACGAAGTGGTTCTGTGACTGGACGGAGATCTCGAACGAACAGTACAACGAAACGAGAGGAGAGGGCGACAAATAGAGAAAGTGGTGCGAGTGGAACAAGTGGAAGAATAGAGCATTCAACTCATGGTCCTTCCTCAACTGCGCCCCCATCAGCATGGAATTCACCAGCAGTTGCACACGCGCAACTAGCTCAGGACTCGCGACACCACCCAATGCAAACAGCCTCAGCGTCGGCATCGATCCTGTCTCTTTCGCCAGTTACTCCTCACCGTGGTGGCGCTTCTCCGGTTCCTCCTCCGTCTCCTGCCGACTTCACAAAATATACCGACGCGAAGCTCATGCCATTCCCTGGCCTAGTGAAGCTAGATGAAGAGCGGAAAAAGCAACGGTCGCGGGGGATGTCTATCTCTGGCTCCGTGTCTTCTCCGAACCTGCCACGCGACGTGGCGGATCCTGTGTCTGAAGTTCTACATGGCAGTGGTGCAGCGGAAATTGGGATTCGGGAACGTAAGCTCTCACATCAATATTCGGACAGCGGTTTACTGCAGAAGTACCGTAATCCTTCATCTGGTGCGGAAGCGGAGTTGTTCCCTTCGACTTCAATACAAACCACCACCCCAAGCGCATCCGGCTCGTCATGGCTACCGATGTCCCGAAAAGACGTGCGCAAATGGTATAAAGCCAATAAATTTTTCAATACCTCACTATCTTCGACCACCCCCAGCTCGCCGACTGTGATTTCGCCGCCTGTTCAGGACGGACGCTTCGACGGAGACACGACTTCGGGAGCAGGGGCTGCATCTAGTGCTGGGGTTCAGCAAAAGTTGAATAATCTACTTGTCCATAAGCCGAGCAACGAAAGTACGACGGACTTCGAAGAGGGCACTAGCAATATTTTGACGACACCAAAGGGTCGAGGAAAACCTCACTTGCTAGATCACGATACCATGGATCTACCGAGTGATCCTTTTGCTTCTCCGAAAGGAGTGACAAGGGCCCAGAGTCATCAAAGCTCTATTTCATCCGACAGTGTCTATCGACGTGATAGTGAGGCTGAGGCTGAGATTACCTCCTCTAGACCTTCAAATAATCGACCTGCCTTGTCTATTATCCCAGAACCTGTGACGTCCGATCGTTCGTGGACACCTCCAGCTTCACAGACTGATAGCAGTTTGTCGTACAAGCCCTCAGACTCCCCAGAGACGCCTATCCGACCTCCAGACCGCGCGTCAGTGGTGCTTCAACGCCTAGATTCTTTACTTTCTCGCGACCCGAACGACCAAAACGCATGGAACTTTCTTGAGGACCCGCCACGTAAACTGATTATGTCCTCATCTGTTACCCAAGTAATTGACTCCGATACCATCCGGGAACGTTTCCTCTTTTTGTTCAACGACATTCTTGTGGTTGCAAAACCATTGGAAGCAACGCACAAGGCAATGGGAAGGTCATTCGTTGTCAAAAGCATCATTGACCTTCATACCGTCCAGGTGATCACAAACAGGGATGAAGGGTTGTCCTCTCCTCCTCGGCATCCTCTCATCCAACAGTTCGTGCGCAGTTTTGGTGTTAATGCCGATAATGCAGTAGCCAACTTATTGCAAAGTTCTGGTTTGGAAAACGATCAAGTTGCTCTAGGCAAACTCCTGTTCAACACTTTCGAGCTAGACCGAACTCGACTGGGAGGTTACCTTAGTAAAAAGTCTCACAAGCTTGTCCTGAAGTCGTACCTTGATTGTTTCGGATTCCACGGTGTCAGGATCGATCACGCTCTACGAACTTTCATGTTGTCCATCCGACGTCCAGACGAGGCTCCTGAACATGCGCAGGAGCACCTGCTCAATACTTTCGCCAGCAAATGGTTCGATTCCAATGCCCGAGTTGTTTCCTTTGACAAGGATGTCGCGAAGAAGCTGGTCCGTATTCTTGTTCAATTAGACAATCAGATCCATAAAGCGCCACAAGGCCTTTCTCATCCGAATGGCTACAACCTCCGCGGCTTCCATGCTGAATGGGAGGCAATAGTTCGAGCTGTTGATCCTCGAGGTTTAATTCCCGATGACCTCATCGACAGTATATATTTTTCTCTGCAAGAGGATCCACTTCGTTGGGCAGCTGATAGACAATTCGGACACGTGCAGTATACCATAATGTTCAAGCGACCGCCCCCCAACCATTTGGCGTATCGAGTGCAATCCGATCCGATCACACTACGGATACCCCATCCTGATCCCCATCTGCGAATTCAGTTGCACAGTCAGGAAGGACTTACTTTCGACCCACCCGAACTGAACTTTGCACGGTCTACAGAAGTTGCATTTCGCGTGACAGGATCAAATCTCGGACCTAAGTCTATCATTTTCTCGTTAGTAGGCGCCAATGCTGCCTTTTACACCGGCATTCCGTTCAGCAAGACCGTGGTGATTGAGCGGCATTTCATGCGTAATACATTCCAGGTTGCATTCAATGACCAACGGGGTCGGAGGCGGCGGTACATGTTCTCAGCTGAGGATGCACTCGTTTGCCATCAGTGGGCATTGTCGTTAAGACAGTCTCCAACGAAGCCACTACAAGACCCAGACTCAGATACCGTACGAAAAGTACAGAGGGCTACTAAAGCCTTGTCCTTGGAGATCTTGCGGGAGGCAGTGGCACAGAAACTTAGCGGGGACGACCTCATCGTGATCTGCAAACAGAATTCTTTACTGCCAGCTGTTCTGCCCAATGTGACGACAGTGAGCATACGTTGTCTTAAGCTTCAGTGCCTGAGTATTGACAAAATGAACTTTAGCTCTCCTCTGCGTCTTGATTGCCATACACTGTTTTTAATTGTAGGCCATGCAATTGTAATAGCACTCTTACTGTAAGAGGCCTTGACTTCAGCTCGAATCTATATTGACTTATACCAATCTTCTGCGTACCAGTTGTACCCTATCGTTGTCTAGTTTTATCTGCTTTCATACTTGTCATAGCATTCTATAATTAGTTCAGTGATATGTCCCCAAGTGATAACCTGTCAGGGACTAGGGCACAAATTCAGGATAATTTATGAGCAATAAATAAGGTCAGCCATGCAGTAGGCGTATTTCCAAATCTTGAGCAAAAAAGGTGAGAAAGGACAGAAGGTCAAAGCAGCTTGAAACAACAAAACATTGTAAAGAAAATGCTGATAGTCCGTTGGATAAACGCTACAGGGCATCCCTTGACCTCCTGGCTTTTGTTCCAGAATGTTCGGGTTTCAGTGAACAATACAGAAAATGCCGCCGTGGTCCAGATGCTGCGCCCGCAACTCGGACACCCAGTGGGGTGGTATCTGTACCACTTCCTCGCACACCCAAACTGAACATACGATCGAACACTATGTTAAGAGACGATAGTCATTCAAATAAGGTATTGCTTGGGACGGGGCTCAAGCATCGATCACTTACAGGTCGCTGTGAAGCTCTTTGCGGTCGTCTGACAACTAAGGTGAGTTAAGGATAGTGGAGGGCTCACGCCCTCCAATGTCCGGAGATACCGATACACCATACTGGGCTGGCAGGGCCCTGATGGGGAAGATCAGCTGCATGCTCCTGCGACACTAATATGCTTACCGAAGCGAAATACTGCGTGGTATGCTTGTTTCCATTTCTCTTCTAATAGCCTTGCACAGGTGGGTGGGTCAGGGCAGGTAGAACACTACGGGAAAACATATATATTTGCAATCTAGGTAGTTAGATGATATCCGACTCACACACTGATATTCCTTGGCTACGTTAGTGAGTCCAAGTTTCAAGACACGTTCGAGGAACCAATTCCTCCTAGAAAACAATATAGGACTGTGAGAAAGTTTCATAGCAATGAAATATGTACCGTTTTTCAAGTTTCAATAGAGTCTCTTGAGACAATGTCTGTATCTCAGAGTCAGACCTCCATGTATGATGATTCAGGTACAACCGCTGATAGGTCACAATAGAACGCTTACCAGCCACCTAGAAAATTATCAGTTCTAAGAACAAGCATCTACAGCTTAAAATAATGCACCTGGATTATCGAGCACAAACCGGCTGCTCTCGCGATAAAGATCTTCCTCCTCAAATAATTCTGCAATTCGCATAGCCTTAATGGGTCTGCCCGCTGCATGTGTAAGGAGGAAATCAAGACAAGCGCGCTGTAACGATGGTACGACGAGTTTATGTGAAATATTCATGCTTTGGGTCTGACTATTAATCGGCCACTCATAGAAAACCTCGATATACAACTTACAGTCCTTCCACATTATTCCTGCATATTAAGGTCAGCGTCGGGTGCAATCACAAGTATGATAAAGTACCATGTTATTGTACAATCCAGGCTGAAATATTTAGTCAGCATTGTTAGCGTAGGAGGATAAGCACACGTACTGTGGATAGACATAGCGCAAAAAATCATGAAATGTGCTTGCCTTGAGTAGCGATCAACAGTGGATGATATGAGCCTTTAAAACCATGCCCACCTTCTCCTCCTTTAGTACAATGATGGCCTCGGGCACCCGAGAGTTTGCGCGTCGAGGTTGGATTTTGACAGGGTGTAACGCCATTTTATCTTTGTCTTCTTCCCTTTCTTCCTCTCTCTCCTTTCTCTCTTTCTCGGTCGTCGCGTCATGCGCAGCGGTTTCTTTCTGCTTTCCATCCTTACCACTCCACCCACCCTGCAATTTCTCTAGGCTTCCTACCCTCGCTTTTTGTTTGGCTTCATCATCATTTGTGGCTTTAGTCGTCTCCCCTGTATCACTGTCACATTGGTCGTGCAAATCATCTTTTTTGGCCCTAAGGCTTTCCATTTGGAAGCTAGACGGTGTAGACGGAAAAGCAGACGAGGGCGCAGATGTATTGCCAGTATGGGCATCCTCGAACGAATCATCAAAATCATTGACATCTTCATCGGAATCCGGGGCAGGCGCGAAAGTAATACCCTCTAATGGTTCTAGCTTAGGTTTGTCTCCAGGGACAACGGGGGGTTGTGAGATGGTGATGACGGAAGACATGGAGAGCGGGCGTCCCGTTTCTGACCAGCTATGCGCTGTGTTAATGCTCAGTAGACAAAACGTAGATAACGACACACTTTCCGCTTAACGCAGCTTCAAAAAAGGGTGATGCAAATAATAGAATATCCTTATGTGCCCTTATTATGATAAAGATGAACAAGAGCTCAATGATACACCGGATAACCTCACCAGAAAGTTGTTGATTCGACGACAATTTTGACTGACCCTGGCCATCGTGCTCGCTTGGTGAATGTTTCATCTATTTCGATGGCAACGTCTTCCAACTCGTCTGCAGAAGCAAACTCCAGTTCAGAAACATCAGCAGAGCCACATTCCTCGAGTAGCCATGGTGGAGAGCCTGAAGAGCGAAATACTCCCGACGCGGCAGCCGTTTCTACTTCTGGGGAGGAAATTCTATCAAAAGAAAATGTTAACGAAGGTAGGGATATTTGAACAATGGCACTAACGACGATTGCTGTGTGTGGTGTGGTGACCGAGAATTCCTAGCTATAAGAATATGAGAGGGATTAGTAGACATTGAAGTCACGCGGCCTTCAATATAAGTGATGGTACTATCGACTGAGTAGGGGTTGAAGCTACTCAGATAGAACCACACTACTGTACTGAACCTTGAGGTACAGGAACTAACCGATGACTGACTGACGTAAGCGAAATTACATCCGTCGAAAAATACTATCAGGCTGAGCAAGCGCAAAAGCTTCTCTATCATGCGTCTTCTGGTACGTCTCCCTCTTCGCCAGTTTATTCGACCCTTGCATTCTCCGGCTGTTCGACCACAACGCAATTCTGACCGCACAACACTGGCTCTGGGAGTGTCAGTCGCTGTCGCTGGATATGTTGGCTGGCGAATAGCAGGGTCCAGCCAACACATCGCGTTAGAGGCTTTACCAAAACGTCAGATACCTCTTTTTGAAAAATTGGGCTGGACTGACACGCGACTGGGACCTATTTTTATAACAGAACCTCCTCCGAAGGCCTCTCTTTCCGGTGCGCGTTCAGGAGAGACGGAAGCGGACACGGACGTGGCATTATCACCGAATCGTTCGGTAAAAAGCGAATCTAAACAAGTTGATAGTCTCGTTGAGACCGATAACAGCCGACGTTCGAGTAGAGACGGGTACTCGTCAGACTCGAAACCCACGGGCGATGCTAGTGATAATAGTATCGAGGGAAATTCAAAGGATAGCGTTGATGAAGAGGAGGAGGAAGGTCAAGGCGCGTTCAACCCTGTGACTGGCGAGATTAATTGGGATTGCCCTTGCCTTGGGGGTATGGCACATGGACCTTGCGGACAGCAGTTCCGTGAAGCGTTTTCTTGTTTTGTTTTCTCGGAACAGGAACCAAAGGGTATAGACTGTGTCGAAAAATTCAAGAATATGCAGGACTGCTTTAGAGAACATCCTAATATTTATGGAGAGGGTGAGTCGTTGAGTGTGCCGTCGTTTCAGTTGCTGATTTTGCATGTCACCAGAAATTGCAGATGATGAGGAGGGTGGTGTTTCTAATACCTCTGGCAGTCAAACTGCAGAAGAGCCTTCAGCCTCTGTCCAACAAGCATCTTCTGAATCATCTCGGGCCCCCATCAATATAAGAGATAGAACTACACCGCGAGAAAAACAATAACAGTTGTGCACAGTAATCTTATTTACCCTCACCACTCATCATTCCCATTCAAATGTATCGTTAATAAAGGCGCGTCCAGCGATTAGGCCAATAGGATCGTGTACAACACGAAAACGGTACAAATAAGTGCAGAGATAAATAATAAGAGAAGAAACATCGCCAAGATACAGTATAGAATCAAGGTAACTTCATATCAGTATGCATCATCAAACGGAAGGAAATGGTGTGTTAAGAATGTAATCATTGCATGTGTTTGTTGCTGCGCCGTTGGGTATAAATTTTCACTGGGTCCACTTACAGATCTTGCACCATCAAGTCGTCCCTCGAAAGTCTCCTTCTCTGATACACGTCTCTCAAATACCGCTCGATCCTCGTGCCGAAAACCTCACAACTGCTTAAATTTGGTATCTCACCCCTAATCTGGGCACCTTGATCCACATCAATCAGCCCTCCCATGTCGATGCAATATAGTATCATTCCAAAGGAGTATGCATCAGCAAGGATCGGGTCCGTACACTCCTCACGTAAGATTTCAGGTGCAGTAAAAGGGCGCGTACCCGCTTGGATCTGCTCCAACTTTGGGAGCAGGGTGCGGGGAGTTGATGGTGGCGAGGGTGTCGAAGAGCGATCGAGCTGTAGAGTAATGGTATGTCGGGTATCTGGAATAGACACAGACTGGGATGTTGCTCGTGATAATGTAGGGTGCGGTGGGGAAGAAAAGATCGACATGTCCGGTTCAGGGGGAGGACCGGAGGGTGACACAAATTTCGAAGTAATACATGTTGAGCGGCCAAAGTCCAAGATCTTAAGCGTATTGTTACGCGTTACAAGAACGTTCAGGAGGGAGAGGTCTCCATGAGAGAGACCGAATGAATGAAGGTAGGTTAAACCATCAAGGAGTTGGTCGTGCATGTTGATTTTCGTTTTGCGGTCAAGACCACCAGTCTTTCTCGCGCTTATAAGCATATCATGCATGCTCATGCCTTCGATGTACTCGAGCACCATTCCGACACCATCGAGAGACCCGAGGTAAACGGGAAAATTGCGATGGCCAGAAAGTGTGGAATAAACGCGGAGTTCTGCAAGAAACTGTGCCGTGACATCGGGAGAATTGGTCTGCATCTCTCCGTTTATCTCTAGCTGGAAAACGTTAGGCTTCTTGACGACGCATTTAAAGAGTTCTGAGGTGGAACCCATTGCAATTGGCGCGAGGCGAGCTGTAGGATTATGTGGGGCGGGAAATGGGAATGATACAGATGAGGAAGGGAACGGTGTTGAGGGTGGATGTGCAAAGATCGAGGATGGATGTAAAGGTCGTTGGGAGTGGAGAGGCGAAACATCAACCGGAGGGCGTTCGATAATGGGCGTTGAAGGTGTGGGTGTGAGTTCGTCTTCCCCTTCAACATCGATCACTGACAACTGTCAGCCAGTGCATTAGAAATCAAATCAAATACGTACACCACCAATTTTTCTTGCTTGTGAGTGTGACGCGCTGACCCCTTGGTCTCCTCGCTAGATTAGAGGACTTACGATTCAGCGGGGGTAAATTAGATAGATGGGGAATACTGCTATTGACCGTGTTGCTCGTTCCGCCCCACATGAGGTAGGTATGCGGCGTTGGTTTGCGCAATGTACTTTATCAGACGTGAGAGTGTGGCGTGGCGCCCACTACCCCGCCGCGTCCACGAGGATCCATGACTTCTCAGCCAGAATTCTTGACTGATCCTTTGCATGTGATCTTGAAATGGAAGGTATGGTGCACTCATTTGAGACACCTAAGGAAATGAACTTATTCCTCAACTTATAGAAACATTAACTGGACCCTAGAAGAAATCTCAACCCTCTCTCCATCAGTTTATTTATCTGAAGTATAAGAATCTTGAAAATCCGGTTTCCTCTCTGCGATTATCGGTTTAGTCTAATATTGGATAGCTATGGCGGGTTGGGCCCGAATGTCTTTCTAGTTCTCAGCTGACCAGGTTGATGATCAAAACTGTGTCTAATATGAGAAGCCTCAGACAATACCAGCGGAATAAGGCCACCTCGTATAGAGGCGATATTACAGGGACGGACCATGGCTCAAATATACCTTCATTTGACATCAAAACCAAGACTCCTAATCCGCTGCCCAGTTGGTATCTCCTACCTGTTCCTTTGACCTTCTGACCAATGAACTACACCCTCACTGGAAAAAATTTGCCTACCTTTGCTAACGACAAGACGGGCTAGACTTCACCCAATGAATTCCTCGTAGGCTCGGACAGGGAAGTTAGCCGGAACATGCATGTAAATCAGCCTGAGATCGGCTACAGAAATCGTGTTCCCCTCGCATCAGAACATGAACTTTCCCCGCTCTTCGACCTCTCCCTCTCCCTTCCTTGCCTCGCTCGTGTTCAGCCTGTATCTTCTTTGTGGTCACTAGATATCCACTCACAGGTGTATTGTTTACCTGCCAACGAGTCTATCAATTCTCCAGGAAGTCCCATGGTTGATGGAGGGCTTATTATCGCCGCGTTATCAGGAAATCTGGAGCGTGAGGTCCACCGAGATTGAATGATCTTTTAGATCTGGCATAGGTACTGCACGACTTGTTCACTGAGATATCACATCCAGGACCGAGAAAACTGCTGGACTGGCTAGATGCGATTGCCATATGTTACTCCGTATAGCTGGCATGGTCCATGTATGCCAAAAACCCGTGATATTACTGATGGTATCATATACATCTGAAGTATTACAGTGATGTTGATTTACCATATAAATCCTAGCGCTGTGCATGGGAGTAAAGTCTTCAAGTCGAAGAGCACTCCTAAGGGAATCTGTGATGGGTAGATTAAAAATGCAGCTTGTTACAACGAGGCTTACAATCTCTTGTCCTGATGTCCTAGGAAGGAGTTCACAGCTGTCGGCAATTTGTTGCATTCCAGCGCAAAACGGTCACGAGGTAGGCAAAAATCTTCTTTCTGCCACCGTTCCTTCGCAGATACTGGAGTCTATTGACGCTGGAGCCAAGTCTGGATGGACTATCACTCCTTGGCATCACTGTAAGATTTCCTCGATCTGCTGCGAATGTTCGTCGCTGAGTTATGCAAAGTCAAATTTCTCAGCGCCATTTCCGGTTTCGACCTCGTAATCTTGGTAGCAGATTTCGGATCCTTACATTGGACTCTACAAATTTGGAACTATGCTACAATATGCCACATCGATGTGTAAGTGTGTGTGTGATTTGTATTGCATATCTTATGCACGACCGTCGACATATTGGTATCCCGGTTCCCGAAGATAGCCGGGCATATCTTGGGCTGGGCCACAAGGAAAGATTCTGACCGCTAAATCCACATAACTTCTTTTCATGTAGATGTTGTAGTACGTTTCTGCTGCATCCATGTTGTTTTACTCTTCTCACTTGCCTCGCGTTACCCCTAGCCTGAAAGAATGGGCATATCTGCATGGCCTAACATTGCGTCGCATGGCAACACACTCACAACGTATGTTACACATCACAGGCTTGGGGAGAGTCGCGTGAGGGACGACAAAATGCGATCCAGGAGCATAGACGTGTGACATGATATGACATATAGACATTTGCTCACCGATCCTGCACATTATGAATCTCGCAGCAATGCAATACCTCGTCATCCTTCTGGCCCCTCCCCGTTAGAGCCTATATCTTCGGGTTCGTGATAGTCTACAGTGCTCTCACATTTCTCGCCATAGTCAGGGGATTATCAGAAGTCTTGTGATCTACGTTTTCACCAATTTCTGTAACGCAACTTCGTACAGTTAGCCCGACTACATTGTTGGCTCGGGTTTTATGAGTGCCTCTCAACATATGGCGATTGGTGTAAGGTATCACCTCCAATCCCCTCGCCCGCCAGTTAAGTGCATCCCTCCGCAGAATCCAACTCACGTACGTGTCAAGTCAGTCGATTGCTATCTTTTATTTGGCTTGGTTGTACACCTAACAGACAAGCCGATGTTCTCGCATTGAACCTTACTTTCTCCAGCAGCAACACACTTTGAATCCGTGCGGGTTCAACTACAAAATTGAACGTGTCTGGTCCCGGAAGAAATTGCGTTAGAATCACGAGTAACAATATTACTCCATATTAAACCACCCTTCACAAGTCGTCTGGGTACAATGGTGTTGAATGCCACTCAACACACCATTCGGTAACGGATAATATCAAGGAAAATTGTGACCCCCAATTCTGATGCCAATGTCACGCAGCCCTCGTGCGGCATGAAAGCAGACAACACGAATAGCTTTGCAATTCCGCTGGCGGAGGATAATTTGTCCTTTGAGACATGGAATTTCTTTGTAGCACGTTCCTCACCTCTCCGTTCTTTAGGTACGCGATGGAACGCACCGATGGTTCAGTCAAGGCCTGGTTCTTGTCTCTCGCCATAGCATTGTCCTGATGTATTATGCGCCCCAACCCATATCAATACATCGACCTAGGGCACACGGTTCCTGCTGAAACACTTCTCCATCAACATACAGTAACCTAATCAATATATCAATCTAGGGTGAAATCACCCGGCCTGATACACCTCTAATACATTAGGTAGGATGCTACAATTAACGTCCAGTGACTTTCTTCCACAAAGGTGTAATGGCTTGGGCTACAGTGCTCCCAGCAACCTCCAATAAATCTCTCTCCACGTCGTCCTTTACACTCAAGAGAACCCCCCTGCTCCGCCACCGGTCCGGATGAAATCTTCTCTGGCTTTTTTCCACCAGATCCTTAAATTCTGCGTTGCCAAGTAACCTCCGCACGCCACCAAAGAACCTCTCAACGGCATCCCATTCAATATCTTGTACTGAGAAGGAGGAATCCAACACTGGCCAGGGAATAGTAGCAAACGTGACGGATGTGGTCCCCACTGAGAACTTGGCCACGTCGAAGCTTGCCGCAGTTTCTAAGTAACGGTCCAACGCATGTCTGGAGGTCCATAAAACGCGGGGCCGGGGGGGAACGAACATACGCCTGCTCCGTTCCCTCTTCCGTGCTTCTCGCTCGTTTTCCTCACGCTCCTTTTCCCATTTCTTTTCACGCTGCTGCCTTGCAGCTTGGGCATGTCGCCGCTGTCGCTCCTCCTCCTCCCGCGCCACTTTTGCTCGTTGACGCATCTCCTCCTCCGCCTTCTCTCTAGCTTGCCGCCTTTTCAAGTTCTCCTCCCAGAGCGGCTTGTCCTTCTCGAGCTCTGCCAGCTTTCGTCGAGATTCTTCAATCCTTGCTGACCTCTGCGCTTCATCCTCACCGTCCGTCGAGTCGCTGTGAGACGAAGATTCATCATCTGATTCATCATCTGAACTCTCAGATTCCTCAGAATCAGCCAAATCGTTAACGTTCTCGTACAATCCGGGGTTGTGCAATCCTGGGGGAACACCTAGGCCGTTCCAAAAAGCTCGATTTAAAAGATCCCTTCGGAGCTTGAGTCTGGCTTCCATGTGGGCTTTACGCTTCTTCTTCCGTCTAATACGCTTTTGTTCCAGCTCTCGTCTGACCGCGCTAGGAGAGCGCGTACGAATTTTTTTGGCTGGAAGTTCATTGTTAGAGATATCATTTATTCCCCGGCTGCTTGAATGTTGATGGGATAGGTACGCATCTATAAATGATATTAAAAGGTGTGTCAAACGCAACACTGTAGAAAAGCTAGTCGGATTTCATACTTTTATGTCGTTGCGCCGTCCTTTTTAAATTCTGGGCTTCTCGAATGTTACTTCCTCCAAGATGATCCGGAGACCGTCTTCGTTTCTTCCTATTAATGAAATCATGGTCTTTCAACTGGTCTGTCTGGTTATGAATATAAGAAGGGTCTTCATCCACAGACATGCTATCTGTCTGAGAAGAAACAGTTCGCTTGATACCAGTTGATTTGTATCTCTTGTTTCGCGGACATTCAGCGTCTGAACAAGCTGGGGGGGAACCCTGCCTTTCTTTCGAAGGAGTATACTCGGCCTGTGGTGCCGGCGTTCTTTTTCGTGTATTAGGAAAACCTGAAATAAATGTGTTGTCCGAGTCAACAGTATCTTTGTGTGATGTCACCCGCGTGATTGTGGTGAGATTCGGATGTGCGCGTACAACACAATCATATACGGGATCCAATTTGTACAAATCCCATTGATCCTGGGTCATGCGGACGGTTTGACTAAGAAAAACATGTCATTGAGGAAGAAGATGGAATAGAAAGTAATAATTGATATCTAACCCGCACAATTCCACCAGTCTGGGGAATGAGCCCTCATCCCCTAACAACACTCTTTCTGTTTTCGCTCGCGGCACGAAACGCCAAGAAAAAGTGCTGTTTTCTGGGTCTATTTCTACGACGATACGCTTCCCGTTCGAGCTCGCGACGGTCTCAGGAATGACGTGTTTGCGAGCTTGTCCAGGGTCAATATGGAGAGAAGAGAGATTCGGAAAGCCACTGGCACGTGCAGTGAGTGGGTCAAAGGCCGCAAAGAAGAGGGTAGTCCTGGGTGTCCTAAGGAGCCGAGACGGTTGGGAAGGGTCAAGAACACCTGGTACTGTGCCACTCAATAATAGCGGATCGTTTCTCATGTCTCGCATCCACAAGTACAGCTACCGGAGAGTGATAACATGTGAGTCAGTTTGTGGCACGACGAGTAGCGATGGTACAGGTTTTGAACCCACCGCATATATGGCAAATCGACACTTACACGACTTCGTCAGCGGGATGAGTGGAAATGGAGACGATACAAGGACGTGTGACTAGCAGGTGTGGGGTGGGTGAAACGGCTTGAACCAAGCCTGATGTCACCGATCGGCGTCTAGAGATCGACGGACGCTTATCTTTTCATTCTTGTATTGGACAATAAGAAAATGAAAAACCTTAAAACTAAGAAAACTCCACATGATATCACACCAAGATCCCTATGAGATTTGGTGTGGTGTGATTCAATGATCTCATAGGAGCTATTTGGTTCAATATGATCTGTTGTAATCACAACAGTATTGAGGATTATGCTAAACCATTTGAGATCAGATAATTGAATTCAATTATTTATTATCAAAATAACATTTTGCTAGTCCAAAACTTAGAATTCCATGAACCCCACACAAATTAGGTGTCTGGAAGCAGATTCCCTCCTTGGCAAAACAACAACAAGAACTAGAATTCCATATGAACCTTATTGTAAATTGTACAGTAATCTCAGTTGGTCTGTAGAATGGACTGAGTCACAGAGGGATGACAAGGTCTATATATCATATACCCAGGAATGTGGAGTGGGAACAATGTGGCCATGCCATTAGGCACCATTACAGGTAGACACTTTGAGTACTGAGATATAATTACTCTCTCTCTTTAACAATCCTTTGTGACTTTGTGTGATCTTGTATGATTTACTGTCCTGTATGATTACATAGAATCACACAAGATATACCACCAGATCACAGAGGATCACATTGCCAAACCATGTAGGATCACACCAAATCCCATAGGACTTGATGTGATTTCATCCTGTGGAGTTTTCTTGGTCTTTCACTTTATTGTGACCAGTTCAGTGGGTCATAAGTTAGAAGGTCAATGTATGTATATTTATACCCTTACCAAGACAAGCAGTGACCTATACGTTTGATATTACCCGAAGGTAAGTGTAAACTACACTTTGTTAGCCATAAATTTTGCTATGAGTCACAGATGAAATAATACAGTGACAGACTAACGTGTCACTCCACGGTGCTGTAGCAGGCCGAACCGCTCGAACCGCAGAAGGGTGCTTGTGGACTGCATTCCCTATTGCCTCACAACCCTTCATGTACCTCCACGGGCTTACACTCCTTTGCTCACTCTCCCTTTTACCACACGCGCGTAGCGCCAGTACCAACAAAAATGCCAACGGCTCTTGTTTGCAGTCGCACAACCAGCTCTTATCTGGAACGTATGAGCTCGTGACGGACTGCGCCGACACTCAGTATTGCGATCCCTCAGGTTTTTGTAAACCAAAAGGCTGCCGACGTGATGAATTTCCGCTGGGTTATGCGCAGGACGCAACCCTGCCTCCACGATGCAAGGATGACGAGTTTTGCCCTGACGAAGGAGATCGATGCCTGAAATTGCTTTCTGTCGGTAGTGAGTGCCAATTAAATAGAGATGGTGAGGGTGTTTTTGGTGTTATGAAATACGTCATGTTCATTTATAATAACAGACCAGTGTGAGCCGCCGCCAAATGCACACGAGTTGGCAGACAAGAACTTCAACCACAATGGCAGTGTGTGCATTAAAAACCATTGCATGTGGGCGTGGACGTTCAAAGACTCGTAATCACATTAATGTTAATCATAGGTGGTCGAACGTGACATTGGGTCAAACTTGCGCCGTCGAACAGATGGCTTACACAGCGTACGGGAGTGGTAGCAGCGAATTCATATACGTCGTATCGCGGTACAATTCTTTCTGCCCCATAATTATGGCATATTTTTTTAACACCTTAATTCAGAGGCAATTGTCGTCCCGGATTGTATTGTGATGCTGCAAATACGACCTGCATGCAGACAAAGGCCTTTGGTGTGTCTTGCACTGCAGATAAAGAGTGAGCTATTTAGACCTCCACGTATCTCGATTTCTTGAATTGCCTTACTGCAGATGCCAATCTAACAATTGTATGTCAACCCTGACATGTGGTGTTGCGCCCCAGGCCCCTAAGCAATTTGCTACGTGGGTATATGTGGTTGTTGGTTTAGGTATTCTTTTCGGTAAACTTTTTTTTTCCATTGTTTTAAAGTCCATGGTTATTAATTAAGGGTATAGGCATCCTCGGAACGCTGGTGGGACTATATTTCCTTCACAGACGTACTCGTGAACAGGAGCGAGAGAAACGCACTCAATATTGGCGGGAACAAGTATGCCTCCTCGTTGCCTACCTTCAATCTCCCAGTTTGACATTGTTTCAAGAACGCTTTCCGGCAAAACATTCTGCAAATGCGCGACACTGCGAAGGCGTCTTTACTCTCTCTATCCCCGCACGGAAGCGAATCCAATACGCCACGCTCCACAATCTATAGTGGAAGAGAACACAGTGGTTCAGTAGATAGTTCGATTCCTATGCTGCGCCGCTCGAGCGGTTTACGGTATGCCACATCAGAGGACGATGGGCAAGATAGTATTCACGGGGAGACGCCAATGACAATGCCAGCTGACTATGAGATGGCAGGATGGAGTCAGCGTTCTCCCCAGAGGCAAACTTCGAGAAAGCTATCAAAGGCGAGACGTTGAACAACGGACAGATATGGATAATGTCGAAAACTTTTTCTTACTTCCTAAGCGATTATTTTCGGATTGGGATTAGACGTTGGACTTGGCGACTACGTAATTCTTCTTCAAGCAAAATCACGCATGTTTATGTAAGCGTTCCGTCGCGTGCGAAGAGCATCACTAGTTGTTGCTTCAGAACATTATGAGCCCACCGCGGGGTTCTCACCAGCGACTCTCGTCTGCATCACAGCCTTCGTCTCCGGTCGAAGAGGATCTTGCGCAGGCTTCTGCATGGGACGACACATCAACTCTAGTGTCAAGAAAGTCGAAAGGAAAGGGGAAACAACGGGTAGATGACGATGACGAGGAAGACGATGATGACAGTAACACAGTCAACGGCGACAGTGTTCAACGAGACGCTGGTAAATACCCACCCATGGCTGGGGAAGAACTTGAGGCACGCAAAGTAGAGGAGGTGAGCTACACTGAACGATACTTCCCCCGGGTTAGCTCACCCTCTCTTCCAGAATTTGAAACGCTGGGAAACACTCGAAAAGCAACGTCGGAAACAAGCACGCGACTTACGTTCCAGTAGTCGAGCAGACTCACCTTCGTCGTCATATTCGGCTTTCTCCGTTGGTGACGTGAGTCGACGCGCGAGTCAGCTCTGGAAAGGCCGCCTTGAGCGTTCAAGACCCCGGAATGATCCCATGCACCCGCACCAGGTCCTTGAAGACGTAGAGGAGTCTGTACCCATGGATGAAACTGGTCCGCCATCAGCGATATCTCCCCCTAATACACCAAGGACGTCTGATGCCGATACCGTGCGGAGTTTTTCTACAGACCCGTTCAGAACACCCACCGAAAATCCATTTGAGAATCCGCAGTATGTGGAAGTTCGGCAAGACTCAAGTTCAATATTGACCGCCGCAAGTTCGAGCTCGAGCTCGCTTCCTTCGACTCAAAAAAGCGTTACACAAGGACGTAGTACACCAGAGCAGCCTATTCTGCAAGTAGAAGACACGATGCCCCGCAAGAATCTTCAACCGCTCAGTTTACCTCCATCTACAAAGCCACCACAAGCACCACCAGGGACTGCGCTTCAGCGGCAAGAGCTGGTTGAGGAGGCTGAAGGGGCAGGAAAAAGGTGGTGGACTGAGTGGTTATGTGGTTGCCGAGAGGATGAAGCTGATCAGGTGTGTACGCTTTTGTGCATCTCAGCATATTATTGAAGGATTCGTTTCCTAGGCAGGTCATACAAATCCGATGGAATGACCCATTCGATGGGAAGGGAGACTCGCATAGAAATTTAACACACTCATTTACATCATCATGATTTGGACGGACAGCTTCATTGCCTTCCATCAAGTTCACCTAGCATATGCATAGTATATCTCACCGACCCTTGCATAGTATACCTCACCGACCCTTGCATGTCCTCGGTCGTAATACCTGCTATGTAAAGCGGAAGGCCAATCCACAATTTATTAACCATTCCGACGTGCACTACGCAATTCAGCAATAAGAACTATTTTTGTAGAGTTGTATTATTGTATTATAATCGAAATTACAGCGTGGAGAAGATATGTAATTCATCCCGTCTTCCAAATGTATATCCTGGGTGGTAAATAAATATCTGCTGTTTTATCGCGTCCGATCAGGATTTTGCCAATCCCCATACTCATCCTCCCGTGCCACCCTTGTTGAACCCGACGAACCGGACGCTTCCTCGTCGTCTTCTTCGTCATCTTTGTGCATAAGCCCTGCGCGCTCGCCCTTACCTCCAGATCGATGGCTGTTCTCTCCATCTTCTGTCCCCTTCTGGGAGTCCCGCCGGCGCGGGCGTGCCACGGCCCTTTGCGCATCCATGACATCTTCGTTACCATCCTCTTCCTCACTATCCTCCCCAAGTTGCCACAAGGTTTCGTCCTCATTTGGCTCCCGCGGCCTCAACGCCTCCGCCTCACCTTCAACTCCTTTGTCACCCATGATTTTACGTGCACGTGCGGGCAACATCGCGAGAGCTGGACCTTGCGACGGCGGCTGTTGTGGTTTTTCGGGCTTCTTGTTGGTGAGTAGCACAACCCCCCCAATAAGCACGACAATCGACAGGAAGATCAAAAAGAGGTCCCACGAAGCGTAGGCATCGACTATTGCACATGTCAATTGGTTTAGTACGAATACATTCGAGATACACGGCAAAAACTGCAAAGGTGAGACATACCTTGGTCGTTAAAGATGAGCGAGTTTAGGAACCCACTAGCGGTGTATACACCATAGAAGACGGGAACAACAAGAGTAGAGTCGTAAACGCGCAGTCCGCGGTTGAGGCAAATAATCTGAAAGACTGCGGTCACGCTGAGAAAAATAAACGTAATGATGGCAGCAGGATGACCAAACTAGCAAGTGATGATACTTAGACACACCCAAAAACGACCTAAGCCACGCACCTGATTTCCTGTATTCTGGTGGCTGAGAGTGCCTGAGACGAGCTTGACACTAAAACGGGGAGAAAGATCAGCAGGCATGTCTTATAATTTGCGATCTGCCTTACCAGGACTTTGCAAAAACAAGACATCCGCCAGCGAGGCCACCGCCGCAGCAAGCCCAGCCAATGCCGAGCGTCCACGCGATCTGCTTATCGCTCTTGGCAGTAGTCCAATGATCTATCCGCTCGCGAATCCACACGAGGGTTGCATTCCACTTCTGAGAAAATGCAGCGAGGTAGGACACTGGACCTAGCGGTTGCTGCCTGACCCCCGAACCGGTGGCTGTAAATGGCATGGAATCGAGGTCGGCACGGGCAGCAAGAATGGCATCGAGCTGGCTGATGCAAATGTATAGGACCGAAAGGGCGAGGCTCATAAGAAAGAAAAAGGCGAGCCAGCCTGCACGACCCCACAAAGAACTTAAGCGGGTAATATCCATCTCGTTCTGAAGCCCCGAGTTGATGGAGCCGAATAGGACGATACCGACCACGCCAAAAACAATGATGATGGTACCGTATATGTCTGTAGAGGTAACGGGGGTGCCAATGAGGATGCTGGCGAAGAGAAAGTTGAAGATGAGTGCTGTAGAGCCGAGGGGAGCGACATATTCTGCACGCATGAACTCTAATGCAAGGGTACTACCTACTAACTGCGAGAGACTACGAAGCATCAGCAAATGCGAACAAAAATAAATGATCACAGCACACATGTAGAGCAGCATGCCAAGAAGCCATAGTGGCCGCAACCAGTCACGCTTGCGGGATGCTTTTGGAAGAGCTGCTTGACGGGAATGGTCTAGTTTTGTCAGGTTAAGGCCACCAGCATTCATAAGGCTTGCGCCCAGGATGATTGAAAGGCCAATGATGAAGGCCACGACAGGATGCATTGGTCGAGATGAGTGGCCTGGATCATCAGGGATAGACGTAGAAGTAGGTGATAAATCTGAAAATGTAGACGTTGCGGACATCTATCGCTTCGTGAAAATCGTTCTTTGTCTTAAAACACTGCGCACGGTCTGCAAATGGATGGCACCGCACTCCGTTGCATGACAAATGTGACATTGGTATCCTGTCACAACTCAGAAAGCGCTTCAAAAAAAGCGTGTTCAGCAGGCAAATGGATTCGAGTTCGTAACTCCGATTGCGCAATGTTTAGACTACTGATTCTGTCACTGTCCCAGGTACTTCCATCTCTCATCCACCAAAGATCCCAGCAGAAACTTGGGAAGCAATATTCTGGAGGATACCAAATCCTGGAGATTTGTACCATGTCTCTGTAACATCTCGTTACATCCACAATATCGTCAAACCAGTTTTATACAGTCGACTTCTCCTCGATATAAACCATTACTCGACCTACACACTCAGCCTGCTCAAACACGACCCTGCATTAGCCCATCGTATCAAAGAACTCAAGCTACTTCCATTCATAAAACGCGACATTCCACCATGCCTCCGTGCGGAATCTGAGATGTTATATCGTACTTTGGATATACCCCATCCTTCGACTACTCCGGACAGCCAACTTTTGAACCCCATGGACATTACTCAACCGATGGAACCGGAAGAGGACAGACGCATCTGCCCAATTCTTCATTTCTTTCCTTCGTTCACCGGTCTCACCATCCTTCGTATTGTGGATAACTGTGTACCTACAGAATTTTTCCACTGGATTTTTGAGCTATCGCGGCTTGCCACGCTCGAGATTTGTAATTCAAAGATCTCTGCGAGGCTCGAAAAAAGGGAGAATCCAACTCCCCTCCCCCTCCGGACGCTATCTATTCTGAGATGTTGGACGTCTGACCTTACTGAGATCTCTATACCTGACCGGATTTGCCAAGGCCTCTTGAAAAATTCTCCTTTGCTAACCTCCCTCACGGTTGATTTGTTCGTCAAGTACGCGGCTTGCAGCGTGCTCTCAGAAATGGATCCGCCTCCCCCCATCCAGACTTTATTTTGTCATGGTTTGGATCCTCGCGATTCTAATTGCACCTTGTTTTGTGCTGCGCTCCTCAATCTCCCAACGATCACAACCTTAAGCATGACTCCTACTCCCCGAGAACTCGGTTCTGCTCTTCCTGAGCGTTCCTTGCCACATTTGAGGACTCTCACAGGGCACATAAAAACTCTTGGGTTTTTCTTTGGAGTGTATCGACCACTGCAGTATTTAACCATCATCGATTGTCCTGTTGCTACTGGTGGGTGGACTACCTCGGACAGCCATCTAATCAGTTTCTTTGAGGCATTGTCAAACCATAACACAGATCTCAAAGGTCTCGCATTTATGTTAGGGAAATGGAGTGAGGAGATACTCCTTTGCATCTGTCAGCTATGGCCTGGTCTCAAGGAGTTAAGAATTCGGTGTGTTCAATCCGGGGTAGACGAGGTAGGTTTCCCTTAGTTTTAGGCACCCGAGATAACTCATTTCTAGAAGTATTTCCGTATCTCTTTCGGTCCTCGGTTCCTTCCCCGGCTTCAAAACCTGGAAGTGCTTCATATATATCAGGTAGCGGCACGGCACCGTGATACAGTGGTTCTTAGAAAAAAAGGTATGCCTTTTTACACCTACTCTCCGGTCACTCTGTCTCCTGAGGCGGAGGAAGAGCTTGCGGAAGCACCAAATCATTATCGCAGATGGGAAAGGACCTGTCCTTCTCTGCGGGAAGTTGCTTTCGACCGAGATATCTGGTGGCGCCGATTGTTTTCGGAGCGAGGAGGTTGGTTTTTAATGAGGGAGATTATCCCAATCCCTGGACTTGAGTATAGTTGATGTTACCCCTCGGAGATCAACTGTATGTGATTTTGGCTATCTTGGCAAAAGTGTTCGCCAATTATAACCATTTTTACCCAAAAACGACGATTCTTCATCGTGATTTCGGAGTAATGATCATTATTTCAGACTGTATGTAAAGGGTGTGTGCGATCGCTAATTGTGTGCTGAAAGATTGTTGGAATCTAAATAGGATCTTCGTGCACAAATGCCCCCCATACATCTTCCACCCACGCCAGACTTTCTTTCAGCATAGTTACTAAGACCTTTATATTCTGCTTCAACACTGTATCCTCAAACCCTTTCACCAGTAAGTCTCTCTCTTGTGGCAGTTCATTATTCTCCAGTTCCATCTGCCCAAGTCCACTGCGTAACCGTATAGGCACCTGTTTCGATATATGTGCAATTCCTTCTTCCTCAAGAAGCCTTGCTTGAATAGCACTTAACAATCGCGTCTGAAGGAGCACAAACACAGGATCTTGTGGCCTGAGTACTCGTCGAACAGCCTCACGAAGGCGATCCTCTGAGTGGGGGTCTTCCGCAGACTTTGTCGCTCGAACGACTTCATCTTCTAAGTTGAGCAGCTTTGTCTCAGCAGGCTCTGTTCCACCTTTCTGGACTTCCATTTCGAGAAGGGACCAGACGCGAAAGAGCCAATCTGAAGAGGAGTTACTATGTTGCACCAAGCTACGCAAAGCAGCAGCGATGACGAGCGCCTGTAGAAGGTTCTGGACATGTAACACATCGAATACCGTAAAGAGGAAAGGAGGGGGAAGGAGATTATTCGACGGGGGGAAACACGAAACAGGCTCGGAAGAGCCGAGTGCTTTTATAAGGCGAGTAACAATCGTCCTGGTGTTCATCTCAGGATCTAGCCAATTACGGTATAATGTCTTGATCATCTGTGTCGAAAACATTTCTAAGACAACGTGCCGTTCAGCCTCAATAGCTTCATGCTTGATCCACCGACGGGCATCTTGCTCTGTCCATGTGCCTATGACAAAGTCTGCAAGATCATTTTTCATTCGATCTGCCACGCCGAATATGCCTCGAATAGTGGTAATGCAGGTTTTCGGGAGCTCATGTAATGCGGGATCATCCAAAAGATGGAGTAATTCATCAAGCTCCGCGTCCCGAACGGGAGCGCATCGTTCACGCAGAACCGACAGGAGCACCCGAAGATGACCGGCTGCTGATCGGAGAGGTGACGAGGTTGGGCTCAGAGGATTAGAGAGGGTAAACATGATACTGTGGGACGGAGGGATGAGGGGTGCCACAACTGCGAAGAGATCGGAATACAGAAGACGAAGTCGGTTCAATTGTGCAGCAGGTGTTGACGAAAGTGATTCGAGAGCCTGAAGAAGCATGCCACAAGTTTCAGCTTCGAGGGATGAAATGGGAGCAGCGAATATGGCACCTCATCCCAGAAAGCACGAGTGACCACCTCACTGACTTGATCTTTCAAACTTTTGGAAGTCTGGGAGCTAGTTTCACTTTCGTTTCGCGATCGAGACGAGAAAGCTGATAGGAGAGATTTTCCTGGTGGCAGTACTTTTTGTGGGTGTGTTGCTAGGCTATGGAGAAGGTATACTTCGTTGATATGCTCTATGAGCTCGGGCGGAAGAGTAGAGACCTGTACCATAGGGGCCCGCAGAGAGCCCGGCGGCATGTTGATAGAAAGATCAGGTTCACCGATCCTGGATTTAAGACGCCTCAAATCCTGCGAAAGTGTGCCAAGCAGACGAGTTTGTTCTTCGACCAAGCCCCACAGCCCTTGACCCTGAATATGCCTGAGGTCGTTGATCAAAGCAAGCATGGTCGATCTGTCCGGTTTAGACAATTCTCGTTCGAGTTGGTATGAATGCTCTAATGCTACCTTTAAGGAATCATTGTCAGGGTTATTTGCTAAGATAATCTCTAGCTGCGCTCGAATGTCGTGGACGTAGTTCATGAAGTGGGATGTATTTCAACTCCGACTGCATTTTCCCCGCGAACTTGTCATGACTGGGAGGCGCGATGACGATTATATGGATGTTGATTCGGATTCTGGAGGCTCTTTTATTGTCGAAGACCGCGAAATTGATAGAGCCGCAGGTCGAGGTACCAAAACCAAAGCCAAGAAAGCCTCCAGGCGAAAGGAAAAGGGGAAAGGGAAAGCAAAAGAGGTTTGTGTCGCGCGCAACATCATCTACGTGGGCATAATCTGGCGGCGTGTGTAGCAACCATACTCATGGGAGGCATCCTATACCCGCTCATGGGATGCCGTGCAAGAGGACGAGGGCGGAAGCTTGCAACATGCTGTTGAAGATCTCATGGCACAAGGACGCCGTCGAAGGTTTGTGGTTTTTGCATTGAGTTATGGGTAGCACATTAAGCATTTAATTTTAGATTACTCGCTCCCACTGCTGCCATTCGGCGGACAATTATCCGTCACCTTATTATCTTGCTCGACCTCTCATCCTCCATGATGGACCGTGACATGCGCCCAACACGGTTTGATCTGACATTAGAGTATACGAGAGAGTTTATCCTGGAGTGGTTTGATCAAAATCCCCTCGGTCAAATTGGCCTGGTAGGTATGAGAGGAGGAGTTGGGGAGCGGATTGGAGAGATGGCTGGTACGTTGTCATAAGCTGCATATAATAATTAAAGGATTCACGTAGGCAACTGTTAGGAAATCCACAAGACGTTTTGAAAGTGCTTGAAAGTCGAACAAAGTTAGAGCCCGCCGGGGAGCCTAGTCTACAGAACGCAATTGAGATGGCGCGTGCTAGTATGAGGTGGGTTGCTTACCACAATATCTTTCTCTTGAAAGTTGAATCTAGTGGTGCCAGTCACTTACCTACCCATTCATCGCGAGAGATTCTCATCATCTACGGTTCCCTAACTACTTGTGACCCTGGAAACATTCACGACACCTTGGAAGCCTGCATGCGCGATAAGATCAGAGTGTCCGTGGTCGCCTTAGCAGCTGAGATGAAGATTTGTCGAGATTTTTGCGACAAGACTGGTGGTGAGTTGACGTATAACTTGTAGTCTATTGTAACTCAGGATTTCTTCTCTTGGAGGCACATTTGGGGTAGCTCTCAATGAGGGTCACTTCAAGGACCTTCTTTTCGAGTTAATCCCACCGCCCGCTCAACGTGCTATAGGGAAAGCTGGGGGCCCCGGATCTGTTGCAGCTGATTTAATGATGATGGGTTTTCCAACGCGATTGCCCGACACGTCTCCTCGTGCACTCTGTGTCTGCCACTCCGAGCTGAAAAGCGAAGGCTTCCTGTGTCCGCGATGCATGGCTAAACTATGCGATGTCCCCACAGACTGTGACATTTGTGGCCTTATGATCGTCAGTTCACCCCATCTCGCACGAAGCTACCATCATTTGTTTCCCGTCAAGGCCTACACACCCATGTGAGTGTTAACATTGATATTCCTCGTAGACCGTATAAGGGCCATGCTGCTGAGAAACCCCGTCAAGTATGGAGCTTAGCCCCGAAGAGCAAGAAAACCGACCGCAGACTTGTCATGCGTGCTCTACACCGCTTAAAACGCAGCAAGCACCAGGCTCTGCTCCGTCTGCCAGTGCGGTGAGCCCCCTGGATAGGTACCGATGTCCTGAGTGTCAAAACGACTTTTGTGCGGAGTGTGACCTCTTCGTACACGAAGTTGTTCACGTGTGTCCTGGATGTGGATGAAAATGGTCTTGAAATGGCTTGTCAAACGTCTGGAGCTTCCTATAAATTACCGTCGGTGATCGTAGGTAATTCTAATCAGTGAACCGAGAATGCGCACCAGCGTTATGGCTTAAGGTTACACAGCATAATACAATAAATTACATTTAACCACCAGACCCTGCTCTATTTCATCGCTGTTCCTCCTCTTCTGGAACTAATCTGACTCGGACCTCCGATATCTCCTTCCGGCTACTTATGAGCCGCCTCTTAATCTCTTCCTGGACCACATATGCATCGCGCATCGTCGTGTCTGCAGGGAGGACTGCGGTGAGGTCGACAAACATGAGCGCCCCCGAACGAACCGCACGGACGTCATGAATGGATTGGAGATGGGGTAGTCGTAGGGAGGAAGAGGATGCGTCCAAAAGTGGTTCCAATTGCTGCACAAGAGACATACGCGTGTTCTCCGACACGCCTGCGTCTGTGAGCTGTTTGAATGCCCCGCGGAGGAGCCCATAGCCTTGTCCTAGAATAACAAACGACACTACTAAACCTGTATAAAAAGTTCACCATCTGAGCCTTTCATTCGCGGCTATTCTACAAGAAGCACACCCCCTACCTCCAATGGGGTCCAGGGGTAGCCCAGGGATAGCCCAGCTGCCCAAGATGGCAATGAGTGCGACGAGGCTCGACCACGCGTCGCTACGGTGATGTATCGCGTTCGCCTTCAAAACGCTACTGTTCTCGTCATCAGCGACCTTTTTCGTTATGCGATACAGATACTCCTTTGCCACAACGCTGATTGCCGCAAACCAGGCAGCATTGGGATCTAGGGTGATGTGCTCGTGCCCGTGTCCGTGACTCGCTTGAGAAGTGAGGGATCCAGACGCCTGCGCAGCAGTTTGCAGCATCTCCTGTAATGGTCCCGTGGGCAGGGACTGAATAGCAGGATAAAGGGCCTCAATGAGAAGGTAGTAGGAATGGAACCCGATCCCCAGCGCCCCGCCAATCAGCAAGAGCGACACAGTCGTTGTCCCCATTGTCTCGAATTTGCCAAACCCTGCAAGGAAGGAGGGTATGAGTATATATATCAGAATCGGTAAAAAGAGAAGGGAAACAAAGGGGGGAGCAGGCGCACCGTAAGGGTAGCGATCTGACTTTGGACGGCGCGAAAGCTGCCAACAAAACAACGTCACGAAATCGCCCAGCAGATCACTCAACGAATGACCAGCATCGGCCATGAGCGACGCAGAGTGCAGAAACCTGCGTGAGAAGAAGAGGAACGGGTCAATTCCTAGTAGGGAGCATCGAGACAGACAATTTAACAAAACAAAACAAACTCACCAACCAGCTGCGCCCTTGGTGGCAGTGAGTATGACATTTGTCAACAGCCCAATGAGAGTGATGCGGGACCCTCGGTCGCCTAGAAGGGGGGGTTACCTCCTCCGACCAAGTGGGTGTGAGAGAGAGAAGACAGGGTAGCTCACCTCCACCTTTGAGGGCTTCGATGACCTTCTCTGCGTCAGTACCGTGTCCGTGCTCGTGCTCGTGCTCGTGCTCGTGTCCGTACCCACCGAACAGGACGTGCTTGTGCCCACCATGACCGTCATGATGGACGCCATTATGCGCTGTTGCTGTTGTTGCAGCTGGCGGTCCATCCGTCTTCTGCGCAGCAAACAGGCGTCGCTGCATTTCTGAGAACGAACACTGTAGGACAGAACTCCTTCCAAAACTCGAGGGCCGTCCGGCCAGGTACGCCGGTCGGGAACCTACAAAAGGGCGAGGATGGACGACGAAGGCGGCGAAGGAGAGACGACGACAGGGTGTTAGACGCGGACGAGAAGGCACTGTAAGTAAGCTGCGGGTTGCATGGCACGAGAGGCCCATTGGCGTCGCCCGCGGACCTTGACAGTCGAACACTTTAAAGATGTACCCCGCACAGTGCCACCGTACCGTGACAAGTATGCCAACCAGTAACAAATAGGATCATGTTGGTACCATTATAACTATTAGTTATGATAGTTACAAATTTATGCATCCCAACTGGTTGACTAAACTGTTCCCAAGCCCAACGGCATGTATATCTTGTGAATTCGTAAGAGGTAGAGCACCCCCTCAGCGTTAGTTGTCATTCACGGAATTGGATGGATGGACCTGAGGAGGGTGGGATTTGGGAAGAGGAAGAAGAATCTTCCTTCCAGCGTCCCCGCTCGGGCACTGGTGCATCATTTCGTTGCTTGACGGCACCTGGAAGCCGCAGTCCATCTGTAGCAACGACGCGCTTCCCCTCGACAACGAGGTCTGAATCAAACTCAACCTGCTTCGTTGACTGGTTCGTCGTCGTCCTTTTCACGATAATGCCTGAATGGGACCTCTCATCCGATGAAGATTCTTGTGGGTTCGTCGTCGCTAACGTTGGGCTCTCGCTGAGCGGCTGGTTTCCGGGTGACGTTTTCTCTCTTGCACCTGGTTCCGCGGGGACTTCGATGTCTCCCTCAATTCGCTCTACAGGCATGATGACCCTTCGTGTCAAGGTCAACCACTCGGGAGTACCTCGGGAGGGCGTGGGTCGAGACCAGCTTGAAGTCAATGACGCAGTCCGTCGACCGATGTTAAAAAAAGGTATAGACAGGCCATCTAGAAGACAAAAAAAAAGGGTAATTATGTTGAAGCACTTCATATTTGACTCACGGATAAGAATCGATCCCAAAACAACGAATGATACGATCGGATGAAGACTGGCAGCAAGTCGCTCTTGTTGATTTCGTGGTGGGGATTGAGGTTGATCGAGTTTAGATAGGGCCAAGGTAGAGATGAAAACCGCCCCGACGCCTGCCGATTGTGATGATGAATCATCCAAGTGTGGCGCGAAGAGAAGTAAACATACCCATAGGCCCTACTCATACGTTATATATTCAGCTTCGCGCCAACTACCACGCACAGACAAAGAAACGAACCGAAGTGACCTGAGAAAAGAGCCTCGCGCCAGTCTACAATGTCTGGAACCCATTTGTATAGAATAAGCAACGAAGGAAGGCGGCGAAACGCGAGGAGACAAAGGAAGAGAATGACCAGTCGCCAAGGAGTAATGTTGAGCTAAGTTCAAAGCTGAGGATCATTTTTCAACACTGACAAGTAAGTCCTTGCATACCTCTGGAGAATTGTAGGACGCGAAGGGAAGCCATGCTCCAATGTAAATGAATGCCCCACAGTTAAGGACAAGGTCAATGACAGATGAGAAGATTGCGTTCTCTGTTTGCACGTTGAAATCCCCGTCCCAGGAAATAGCGGTTCCTGAATACAAGATTAATGACGACAACTAGCGATGAAGTAAACATCGTACTAACCAGCTGCAAAGGCTGCGAGGAGGTCATCACTACCGAGGAGACTTGTAAGCCCGATGCTCATCAACGCCAATGCAATGTATTGAGCGACATAGGACTCCCTGTCTATGAAATGTTTTCTGAGCGAATATTTCATTATATGGCAGAAGCTGAACCCAAGGCAAGCTCCAAGGAAAACTCCGAGAACCACTTGATCTACATGCGACAACGTGTGTTGAGCATTACAGGTGACCATGTTGCAATGGACTTACATAACCAACCAACGAGGAACCACTTTCCTGCGGCTGTTCTTTTAGACGCTTCTACAGTCAAGTAGATGGATATGCTGCACACGGGTATGAGCGCTGCCAGTAATAAAGCAGGCCTTTACATACCTTAGGAAAGGATATGCCAATCCGTCGTTCGCAGCTGATTCTGCAGCAATAACTTCCAAGACGCATTCTTTAGTCGCTGGAGTGTAAAGCAACAATGCTGAACTCACGCCTGCGAATGTTGGCTGGCACATGCTTCAAGGCAAATTCCCCGGATGTGATTGCCACGGCCAAGATCTTCAGCTTGTGAGAAAACGTTCAAGGATCGGCTGAGAGACAAACTGACCGGATCGGTTGGTGTGAGGCAGGCAGAAATGCACAGGGCGGATATGAAGCTCAGTCCAGGGAAGAGAGCAAACATAAAGCCGGCCGAGGTCACCCACCCTATCGCCATAGTGGGCACGACCATTATGGTGAGACTTTTCCAATGGCGGTACAGGTAAGCCTGTGGGAGTTCAACACCGATTGCGAACAGTCCAGTCGCCAGTGTGATACGCATGACCTCCAAGGTTATGGCATTCGAGTCGAGACTCCAGGAGCGTGGATTGAAGATGTTTGCGCAATGGGGGCCGATGATAATTCCAAATGCTGTTGCAAGGACAGATTCCCCGATATACAGCTTGTATTTGTGAGAGTATGTCAGGGCGATGGGAATGAAGGCATACCTTCTCTTTTGCAAGTAAAGATATCATGCTGAAAAATACAATGAAGCCTCCAAGTAACAGATACGATATAGACACAGGGGACAGCTAACTCCATAAGAGAACATTAGCCAAAAGCCATAGAGAGAAGCACTGGGATACTTGCGTCCAGAAGCTGAACCTGCAGAGCCATGTTGGAGGTCGTTGGATGGCTAATTAGACGGCTATATATGCAGCGTCTCGGGTGTTTCAAGTTATAACAAGAGGGTTTCTGAGATAAGACTGTGGTGATTGGACCACTTTTTGAACCTCGAGAAATGTGTATCGAAGACAGACAACAATTCCGGGTCCGAGACCGTGCGGGGGCGCTAATATTGATTATCTCTGCTGTCTATCGTCTTAGTCCATGTATTGCTAGGCGACGATAAGATGAAAAATATATGCAGAAAGCTACGAAAGTTGTGCCAGAAACGTCAAGTTGGAGGATTCAATACCCTGACACTTTTTGGTAGACGCTCGAAGCGGAAGGCCGGATGCATCCGAGGGAGCCTATTAGGGTTAATGTCGTAGGGGAGCCATTACGTACACCACATATTGGGGCATTTCCAAAACGTGGATTAGGGACGTTAGATCTACAGAATCGGTATCTTCTAGCGCGTCGCTTTGTATCCGTTGCCCGTATTCGTTACCTTGGACAGACGATACGCTTCCGTTACCTGAAGATCTCCGTTATCCTGGCAAGATCGATCAATTGATCAAGGCTACTTTATATCTGCGCGAGAAGAGAGTCCGTAAGCAGTCGATCCGCTTTGCGGATTCGAGAGAGACTAGCGCGCTGGATATCAACTACGGTGACACTCATCCGACAAACCTCGGAGGTCGCATCTTGGAACGCTCATCACAAGTTTCTTTCAGGATGAACGGTCCCTCTTGTTCGCCCTCGTGACAGAGGCATCGAGTATCGACGGACCGCGTTTACTGTGATATAATCCATCAAAGATCCCATTGCCGAGACTTTCTCCCATGGTTCAAAGGGTCGCGTAACCACAAAAGCCTTCAGCTGCATTCAGACCACTGGCAGCCCCTTCAACCTCGTGTTCGGTCGAAATATTTGATGTGGTCGCAGATTCTCTCCATCCGATTCCGGATTCCGGTCAGGACGGGCTGCAAGTCCTGATTCTTTAAAGTTGGCTAATTCAAGAGCGGGTGTAAATAACCGTACGGAAGCAAATGCAAGTAGTTGTGCATATTGACCATGTGCAGCCAGGCGAGTTCTCAGTCGTTTGGGGGATCGCAGTGCATCGCTGCCCAGATGGGCTGTGATCGCGTCGAGCTGGAACAGCTTTCTAGCGGTCGGTGAGGATCACGTAGAGATCGTCTACGCATCAGTTACGACACATGGGTATTATCCATGCCACGAGCCTGCAGCCATCATTCATGTCGGCGATGAGTTCCGTTCCGGTTTCTTGAGGCTTCCGATAAGTGAAGCGAAAGCAGCTGAATTGATCTTCTCAGGACGAACAAGGGATTGCCTGGCAGCCAGCCATCATGTGCGCTGTCTTTCCCTATCAAGTCCAAGATCATGCGTGTTGAGGTCTGACGGAGGCAGTTTTGTGTTGTTGATGCTTTCCACTTTGGTTCCGTCGGGCAATTTTCCGTGCTGACGACATCGGCGAGGCTGAAGGGGCATCATGCCTATCGGCACTTTCCATGCCATCAGCATTGAGTGTAAACGTCAACAAAGGAGCGCTTTGGCCAAACTGTCCCTCCTCGACACACGAATTGTCGTGGACAGGGTCTGCTCTCAATGTCTTTATTTTAGTTTCTATTTTTCGACAATTAAAGCCCTTTGTCCCTGGCGGGATCGGCATGTGCAAGGTTACCAAATACGTAAAATTAGCGTTTGGTGGCGCTCTGTTTGATGAGGGTCGCTTGTCTGTGTTTGCCCCAGCCTGAGAGAAACCTTGTCCCTTGACCAAGGTCATGTCTCTTACTTTTACATCCAACGTCTTTCCTTTCCACCTTTCTCGTATCATAATCTCTTGAGCTCGCATCCCTCGACCCTTCTGCTCCTTCCTGGTTCACACAAACATTGTCAGACTTGCTTCACTTACTTTCACTCGTGCCCAACAGCTTGATTCCAGCACATCTTCCACCCAGAATAATTCACTATGGATCAATCTAACTTCTCTGGGACCCCCGGATCGAAGCGGACGCAATCGGCGTGAGTTTCCCTCGCGATCATGCCTCAGCCACTGACCCCTTCTAACGTACTACGTCAGTGCAAGTGGCAGGAGGAGTCCTCCCTCTGATCCAGTACGTTCCTTCACTTCTGGAAGCCATGATTTGCATATTATGATTATCATCCCGCGTTCTTCCCTCACCGTCCAACATATTCCATCGCTGACGCTGTGAACAGATTGGTGAAGGAGATCGTGACGCTTCCCCGTCGGACACTGCGTTCTTGGGTGGTCCAGATCGATCTAGCACCCCGCCGGCGCCGACGCTTCGCCCAGCGCAGGGGACATGGGACAGGATGCATAGCAAGCAACATGCGCAGACACGCCCTACCGCTCAAAGCAAGGACACCATGCCCCAAACAACAAGTGCAGCCCAACCTCGTGGGATAGAGACACAGAGTGCATCGTCTCCCTCTGCACACACCCGATCCAAGGACAACTTCAATAAACGTCGTGAGCCTGGCGCCTCCACGACCAACCTCGGGTATGCAGGACAAGACCAACATGCACGAGTCACACATCCAGAAAGTGCACAGCGCCATTCTCAGGCATCTGGCCCCATCGGGTCTATCCCATCATCGCATGCTTACATCCCACCGCAGGAACCCCGCGAACACTACCGCAGTACCCCGTATGCGCGTACGGCACCACCCTCGACGAATGCTGTGCGAGGGCATTCGCCACCCGCTGCATTTGCCACACCCAGCCCTCCGTACCACCCTCAAGATCAGTCCCCGAGACCAACTTCTAGAACACCACATTATGATCATGCACGATCTTCCATGGCTCCCTCCCTACACCCTTCCCACTCTGTTCCAAACCACTACCCGAATAGTCCCACCTATAGCCACCCGCCACCCCCGACCACCTCGCACCCGCACTATGCTCAACATCGAGTATACACGGAACCTGATTCATATACTTCCGCGGCGCGGAATCAAACTTCGGCATACAACGCAATGAACTATACCCTGGATCATGATGATCCCGCGCCTGTCGTCTTCCTTCTGATGGAGGATATACGTTTTCCAGGCCCAGAGCCTGATTTTCAGCTAGCTGAGGTCAGTGTTTCACTGCGCCCACAAGTTGGGGAGGAAGGGGGATGGTGGGCCGATGGCGAGGAAGTGATAAAGGCTTTACAACTCACCACCTCGCGTTTGGAAGGTGCTCAATCCGTTTGCATGGAATCTGTCTTGTTATTTATACTAATTAACATCAGGTGCCGCAAAAGTATTTGCCCGCCGTGGCAAGTATCGACAATGTTTTGTGCGGCTTTCCGAGGAAGGCGGGATCGAATGTCAAGCGTCAAACTTAATGGTTTCGAGGGAGAAAACTATAGAGCTGATCATTGAACCTGTTCGTAAAATACTTATGCTTTTACAATATTCCCGTATCGATATGACTACGGGCTCACTCTGGTTTTTTTTTTATACTAACAGAATTTGGAAACTCGCCCGCCGTTGCGCGAGCCATATATGCTTCAAACGTCTCAACATGAACCATACTCCCGCAATTACACTTCCCCAGCCGTGGCATCTTCACAACCACGCAGCACGTACGATGACCACGGTCACTACTCACAGCCGCAATCACAATCGCACGGGTACACCTCTCAGCAGCACTACATGCCGTCCCAGAACTCCAACGGTAAGCGCACGTCGGGGGAGACCGTATCAAATATAACCGGGGAAGACCACCAGGCAGCGAAACGTCTCAAAACGGCGCAGTCGTCGTCGTCGTCCAAACGGGCAGCGGCCCATTCGCGACAGGTCGGTTCTTCGCAGGCCAGACCGGGGACAGGAGGTGGTGGCGCAGTCCCTGGACCTTCGTCCCTCGGCGGTGCAACACAGGCAACTCCAGCTACGAGGTTTTCGTCGCCCGAAGAGGTCATACAAGACCCCATCTCCCCTTATGGACCCTTTCAGCGCTACGAAACACTCCCCGTCGCCGTTAAGCAGCCAAAGGAGGTTGTGAACGCCGCGATTGTGGCGTATCTACGTTTCCACATACAGAAAGAGGAAGGGTATCTCGAGTTTGCAGGATCAAAGGGCCGCTTGTTGCCTATCCCGGACTTGCTCAAAGGATATAGGTTCGCTACACGGATCGTTAACGCGTGGGCAAATAGAAAGACACCCCCTTCAGCTGAGAACTGCCCGAACAAACGTATTACTAAGGCGCGTGGATATATATTTGACCTGAGATCATATCTAAAAATTTCCCCTTTTTCTTCATCAGAATCATGTCCTACAGGCACTCTTTAGACAGACGAGTTGGGGAAGTGATTGTGAGCAGACGCTACAGCTTGTTGACCGATATGGAGCTGGAGGACCACGCGAAGATCCGCGCGTCGTTGAGATTATGAACGGGGGGTCTATGTTACCGGAAAAATCTGGAGACAAATCTCAGGGGCGCTCACAAGGATCTGTGGCATTATTAGACTTTTTGAAGGACGTTGACAAAGAACACAAGGCCAAGCAGGAAGAAGAAATACGCAAGGGTGCATCCTCAGGTAGCAAAGACCTGAACGAGAATACAAGGGGTGAAGCTGAAACTGTTGGTGATTAGACGTTCGGCGGACAATTGTCGAGAATATGTGCGGGGACGCCAGGGGAAAATAAATTATACCGCTTACTTTTATACGATTCAAGATACACATGAGGCGAATACGTGTTGTTCGCCATGGGCGTCTCCGTTTAATACGATTTTCGTGCCTACACCAGCTGGAACACAACCTTCCGCAAATGCTTTTTCAAGAGCAACTTTGGCTTGGAAGCCGGAACAGTGAAGAGGTAGCACGAATGCAGGCGCGGGTTGGAGTTGTTGAGATAAGAAATCAATGGTTGGTCGAATGCGGGGCACCATGTCAGTCGGAGCCAGATGCAGTCCGCCGACAATCTATCCATGTTTTTTTACTGTCATTTACGTGCTTCGACAAGAGCGCAAGAAAGGGAAAAAAACGAACCATGTATATGGGTCTCGAGAGCTTTGCTATTGCGTCCCGAACGACATTCACGATTCCAGCATGGGAGCAAGCACTGAAGATCACCAATCCTTTACCCAGTATGTCAACGGCAACGTAACGCTCATCCATAATATCCTTCTCATGCAAAAACCCCCGTGAGCACCGAGGAATCAATGCAAGCAGTTTCTTAGTTGTTTTCTTCCACTCACAGACTCTGGACGCCATTCGCCCTTGCCGTCCTGGTCTTCGTACCAGCGCATCCCGCCGAGTAGGCCCTTCTCAAATGCAGTCACGCGGGGAATCTCACCGCTCACCCAGACCGCACCGTCGCCTACGGTGTGGCCCTCGCGGCTAAGCTCGAGTCGCGCGCCAGCAGCCTCCAATTCCTGGAACGAGGGGTCTTCAGGCAGCCTGGCAATCACCTTGTCGTATGGCGGGGGCGCGATCCCGCGTGCTATCGGTCTGTCGGGGTGCAGATCCACCACCACAACGCGCTCGTTGGGGTTGGGGTTGGGGTTGGAGCTCGCCTTGTCCTTTTCGCGCTGCGTCGGCATCTTGAGCAACTTCACTAAGGACGTGATCGCCCCGCTGTGGTCGCGATGCCAGTGGGACAACACGATGCGCTCGATTGACGCGGTCTTCGCCACGCCAAGAGAGGCATAATTGCGCTCGAACGCACGGGCATCGGGACCCGTGTCGAATACGAGAGAATAAGTGGAGCTTCCTTTTTCCGTGGTCTAATCGGACACCGCATGCATGCATGCAGGAGGGTCTCAGATTTATATGCGAAAATTTAGAAAACAAAGGAAAACAAAATGTTCACCAGAAGAATAGATAGGCCGTGGGCGCCTGGATACTTAAACTTTCCATGAGTTGTTTTAGATGTTGTGAATGGTGTCTAACCGCAACAAAAATTGTCGAGATCTACTACCGGTACCCCCGTGACTTTGTCGAATGGTGGGGAATCGTGAAGTTTATTTGGAAGCTCGTGGGTGAACCCCTGAGGGAGCTTAGTGAACCTGGCGAAGTATGAGCGTATAAAGAAAGAGAAAACTTTTATATTACCATTCTATATTGTTGTCCACGAGAATCTGGATAGTTAGTCTTTCTACTTGCTGTAATAGGGAACTCATGCCTGTAAAGGTAGGCAAAACCAACACCCAATTATTGATCAAATCGGCCAGCTGACTAACACAAAGCGTGCCGGTTTTGCCGAAGGGAACTACTATAGGAGGTTGTTACAGTACATGACACCATAGCCCAAATGGAGTTTACATCTCTCAGAAGCCGAAGGTTGTATATGGATAGAGTGCGTAGTTCATAGATCATGAAAGAGCAGTGGCGCGACAAGAAGAGGAGGATTGCATTAACGGAGAACAAACGAAACAGCGACAGGCTTGTTTATTGGTATTCTGGTGCGAGGGTAAGTGAGACATGACCGGTCTGAGTCTACTAAACCAGCTGTCTATTGCTGGCTAAAGGACGGTTCGTTCACTGGATGCCAAGGGCTCTTCAGCATCAGAATGATTTGGAATAGAAATACTGTGCGTACCCCATGCCACCATAATCTGAGGCCTGCTGGTTTTGTTCAGCTAATCTGCGCTGTCTGAATGCCTGTTTCAATCCAACAACATTAAAAAAACGAAGATTTTCTTCCTGAAAACAGACATGACACTTGCCTTGCGGTACTTGGTCCTTTCATATGTGACGAGACCCACGACGATCAGGGCAATAACGGAAATACCGGCAAAAACACCTAGGCCGATGGGCAACACCTGGAGCTGTTGACCGGGGAGCGAAAACTGGGAGGGGCTGGAGCTACTCGACGCAGCAGCTGCACTGCCGGACGAAGAAATACCAGATGACTGTGCCGTGTTTGTGCTGCTAATAGTGATCGCAGGTGTACTACTGAACCGCGCATTCGAAGATACTGATGACGCGGCGGACGAGACGGTGGCAGAGGTAATAGATGACTTGTGTTGTCTCAATAACAGATTAAATTCAATGCCGCTGATCAAGTACTCACCCTTATTGAGCTCGCTGAGCTACTGGAGGTTGATAAAGTTGTCGGGGAGGTTGACACCGAGGATGTGCTTGAAGCACCAACCGAAGACAACACAGAACTCGGGATAATGGAAGTAGTAGCCATTGAGGCACCTGAAGATAGTGCAGAACTCGAGATACCAGATGGTGCACTAGCTACCGAAGCACCAACCGAAGGTGACGCAGAATTAGTGATACCGGATAGGGTACTAGCTACCAAAGCACTCGTGACATCGGATGGAGCACTAGCTACCGAAGCACCGCCTGAAGGTGACGCAGAACTCATGATACTGGATGGAGTACTAGCTACCGTAGCACCACCTGAAGGTGACGCAAAACTTGTGACGCTGGATGTGGCGCTAACCACTGCAGTAGAGTTGGGCAAAGCAGCGCCAAGAGGTGTTGAAGTAGAGGTACCGTTAGCGGCCAATGACGAGCTTTGATTGCCGTTGGATAACGGGGCACCAGCCATAGGCGGTGAAGGTATTGGCAGAGGCGAGGATGAAGCGCCATTACCCAAAGACGGCCCGGGCGTTGGTGTTAGTGACAGCGACGAAGGAGAAGGGGAGAGTGGGGGTGGCGCTGGTGGGGGTGCTGAGGGTGCTGGTTGGGGTGCTGAGGGTGCTGGTAGGGGTGCTGAGGATGCTGGTGGTGCTGGAGGTGATAGAAGTGAGCTCTTCGGATTTCCTGAGCTACTTCCACCAGCCAAAGCAACGTGGCAAACTCTGTCTTCACGAACTAAGTCCTCTCCACTAGGACCTATCTCAGGCGTTAATGTAACTTGGCAAGTCTCTGTGACAGGCCCAAGTGCACTATAGTAGATGTTCAAAAAACGGACGGTAGGCAAAAAGGGTCTTACGTACGTGTTAGTGGTCTCTGAAGTCATAAAAGATTCTGGCCCTTGGAACACGCTTCCACCATTCTGTGTGTTCCTACGGCGAATTATGGACGATCGGCGGGTAGAGGCGACGGGTGCACCGTTAGCATGCCCCACGAGATCGAGAAAGAAAGTTACAAATAAAAGTAGGACAATGTGTCTACACGTAGACCTGAGCATCGCTGATGTGCAAAGGAGCGGAGGACCAGCCCCTTGTTGTGAAATGGACAGGAAAAGCTGAACAAGATGAAGGCAAAGGAAATGAGTGTAAGACGCCCTCTGGACGTGAAGTGCGTGGTTGGCAGCTTTAGGAGGAACAAACAATCAAAACGACCCGCAGCGCAACAACCGACATAGCGCGGAGTTCCAATTTTGTCACCATCGCATCAAGAACCACACCAACAAGAAACCTAATATACACTTTCTACTGCCTTGTATACCTTCCCATGCAGCCTCCGCCCTCGTCGTCGTCGTCGAATGAGAATGCCTACCATGCTCACCACTGCTTCTTGGCACCATTTCTCAAAGCCCACTGACAGGATAACGTTTATTCCCACGACGGCTATCAGCTCAAGTCGCGCCTGTACTGGGACATTCATCAAATCCAACAGTACCACAAGACCCTGCGGAGGTGCAAGCATCACAAGAGCGCTGAATGCCGATAGCATGCCGATGCAGAGCATCAACAATCCTGGAATATCAGAGATCAGCGGGCGAGCCTGACCGATGACGTTTTGTGAAACGCACCGTTCGACCACATTGGTTGGCGATATGGTGGTCCGATGGAAAACACGGCGGCGACCATGACATATTGAAACGATGACACCAAAAACAGCGTTGTGTTCTCGTAGTTCGTCGTCTCTAACTTGTCGCTTCCAGATTGGGGCTGCGGGGGCTTATACCTTGGCCGGTTTAGCCTACATGAGCGCACCAAAAGTCACCCTCCACTCACCAGCTTCGCGACCGGACCCAGAAGAAAACCCCAAACTGTATACCACTTGTGATTACAACTTGACCTATGATGCTTGTCAAGACCTTTTTCGAGACTAAGCTTGCTGTGGGTCGCTTGGGGTGTATTCGGGGAAATGGCAATGTTCGTCCCACTACCTTTAAGTCAGAAATGTGAATGTATTATCCACGATTGACGCACTGGTAATCGCAATTGGAATAATAATAAATAAATCTATGTATAAAAACTGTGCCGAAGATGAGAAACCACCGAATATCGAGCAAAGAGATATCAGCAATGTACGTGCCTGAAAATCTCCTAATGAAGACGCGAAGGAATATAGCAGTGTAATGGTTGTGAACTGTTTATTGTGAGCGCAGGCTCGAAAGCTATGGCTTTCTCAGTCACCTGTATCAGTGAGTACAGCGCCCTATAACACAATTTTTATTAATAGATCGCAAGGATATATGATGATTGGACTACTCACATATACTTAAAACAACTAAAGCTCGTCACGAGCGCCGCCCTACCTTCCTTAATAACCTCTATGATACAGCTAATATCCTGCGAGTGGCTTGTAAAAGGCGCCGCAACAGATGCTTCTGCTTCGGACAGCGAAAGCCCTACGTCTGCAGCTTTTAGTGCTCCACAGTCGTTGGCACCATCCCCACAGAACGCAACAATATACCCAAGCGACTGCAAGCGCTCTACCAGTTCATGTTTCTCATCTGGGGACATTCTTGCAAAGACCTGCGCTTTCACGAGCATCTAGACATAGAGATTAGTGAGATATCCCAGGCATAAACAATGTCATACTCTTTGCAGTGTTTCTAGAGGTGCATGGTTAATCATCCAACGGAAGACATCACCTGTCAGTGCCAAAGCGTAGTCTGAGTATGCAATTTCATTTTCGTCTACGTGATGCGGCGGCGGAGGCAGCGGACGTAAGCTATAGTCATCTAGCTTTAGTGACTCGTCGTCCACGCTCAACCATTCCAACTTCGCATTGGGTGATGTCCCATTTCCTACAAGTTCGTCAATCGAAGTTCATACTAGCATCGTTTTCACCATCGACGTACCAACAATAAATCTAGGGTAAAATACGTGGGCTGATTGGCTAAGAATAGTGCAGTCGCGCGCCACACTTATTGCCGTGCGTGCATTATCCCCAGTCACCATCCGACATCCCAAATGTGCCCCTCTTAGGGTCTGGATCGCAGGTGTTGTGCCAGGCTTAATCTTGTTCTCGAAGATGATGAGCCCCAAAAATCTCAAACCTGATTCTGCTTGTTCCCTTCAGTCACCGATATGAGTAAGAAGCAGCATGTCGAAAAGGACACTCGAACCGTTTCATCCTCTGCGCTTTAAGCCACGATAGCCCCTCGATACTCTTGCCGGCGATCGCAATTACACGATATCCACGGTTGGTATAATATAACAGCAGATCCTCATAGTCATGAGGAACTGTTCAAAGTATCAGCTGCCAAGCTTGTGCCAAATTAAACAACGCACAAGACTCCTTATCACATATATCATTCATCATATCTGGTGCACCCTTCACATATATCTCCATGCTAGTGCTTTTAAGCCGCTTGACAATTACGCTCATACGACGCAAAGCAGAAACAAACTCAAACGTGCGAATAACGCCCAACTCAAGGAAGTGCGCGTGCTAGAGAAAACATTCGTCAGTAAAAGCCCTCATAGCCCTTGTAGACATACCCTGCTGCCTGACTTGAGAGCATCTTCCAAACGGAACCCACCGGCACCGGGAGGACGCACAACGGTTTGCACGAGAGCTATGGGTCGCTCACTCGGTGATCTGCCCTCGGACCGTCTGGCAGCACCAGTCCCTACCCGGCCCTCTTCAAGAATCCAATGTGTAAATTGAAACATCTTCACGTCCAGCGGATCACCGATGACCTCATCATTGATTATTTTAAGCGAGTGACAAGTAGCAAGCGCATGTAAAAAGCTGGTTTTACCAGAACCGAGAGGCATATCATGCACGTCGGTAAGGAGTTCTCCGAAGAGGTCACCTGTACGTTCCAAACAGCGAACACCTAGAACATCCAACCCTTCTTCGGTGAGGGTCCCTGTCTTGTCAAAGCACACAACATTCACTTTGCCACCGACGTTGACGCGGGAAGGAGAGATGCAGAACACACCAGCCTTGCGGAGTCTCCCGATAGCAAAGCTGGTGCCTATAGATAATGTTGCTGGAAGGGCAGGAGGCACAACTACAGTGATGAGATCAAGGGCTCGGATTATGATAGTATTCCACGGGACCTAAAGCAATTATCGATGTGTTGGTTTCGAAAGCATCATTTGACACACCTGAAGACGGATAAATTGGAACGCGCTGGCAATGAAAGCAAGGCCAGCGATACAAGCCAAAACACCAATGAAACGCATGGAATCGCGGTAGAATTTGAATCCCATCGGCTTTGGAAAAAGCATTGACCTGATCAGAGCTCCTTTTGTAGTATTGAAGCCTGAAGCAAATATGATTAATATATAAGCTTATAGTGTAGGGCCACTAACCTGTTCGTACCACCATCGCTAAAGCCGGATTTGTCGTCGAAGTTCCGCCACCCCTGATCCTAATCACACGTGTACCGGCATATAGATATCCCTTAGCAGTCTGAGCAGTGATTTCACCACTTTCTTTCCACTTCATAAGATCCAGATCTTGTAACGGCGTTTTACTGATAGGAACGCTCTCTCCCGTGAGCATACTCTCGTTGACAATCGCATCGCCCGATAGAAGTATCACATCTGCGGGAACTAGAGTAAGCTCAGGGGAGCTGAGATTGATTACGTCGCCGGGTACAAGTTCCGAAGAATTGCAATCCTGGACTAACAGAAAAGTATGTCCAATCAATTGCAGATACTGTCAGAAAAATAATCATACAAGTGCCATCAATCAGCACTCCAACAACACATGAGAATCTTGACATCTCTCGCATTCTTGCAATTGTCTGTGAGCTTTGATGGTCAATTCTCTTTTTTTTTCGGGGGGGGTGAGGGGAAGAGAAGTAACAGAGAAGCTCAACTAACTTTCTTTGTCCCCACAAGAGTTGTGGTCACACTGAGTACCGAGATAAGAGCGATACAGAAGGCATAATAATAGTAGTCATCGATGGACCAAAGGATAATGCTCGCTATTTGAAAGACATAGAACGGATGAATGATCTAGCATGGTAATTAATTATGTGGTGCAAAAAAAATACATGGAGTGCAAACCTCGTCAATAAGCAATGTCATAGTCGGCTTGTCTTGGATGTCAATAGTATTGGGTCCAAACAAGCAAGCACGTTGTTGTCGTACGGATTCAAGCAAACCTACCCTAACATCGACTGATGTTTTCCATGCTGGGTCGCGCCAATCTCTACGGAACGAGCTTGTGATAAGCTAACACACTCAAAGACAGACTCCTCCAAACGAACGCACCGAATCGTAGCAAAAAAGCCAGTTTCGGGGTTGAGCACAAAACGGGTGTAACGATAGTCAACAACTTTAAGATGGGATAATGAGCCATTCACAGACTCTCTGACATCTTTCCGACTATCAGCGGATGGGAAGCCTTGCGAGGGGAATGACTCCTCCGTCGACATCAGTGCAGCCGTTGTCTCTGGAAACACAGTAGAAATGGGGTACGGGTACGGTAATCTTGACAGGGGAACAACGACCATATCACGAGAGGCTGTCTAAGCCTAGAAGTCAACGTGTATCGGATAATACTAAAAACAAAAATCATTACTTCAACTAAGACAAATCCGTGGTGAGTGTTCTTAAATGCCCTTTCCCGGGCTACCCAGCGCAGCCACATGCGGGGAAACCAATGCCCCATGAGACTGAGCGCCCCAAATGTAACGACACTCCCCAACGTCCAAAGGTGCCGTCGATACGGTATAACCTCTTGTCCCAAGAACCGAACCGTGGTGTCCTCATCCGCGAGGTAGATCTGTTGTCGACTAGGTGGTCCAGGTGGTGGTGGCGGCGAGGACGCTCTCGAGAAGTTATCCATGTCAATTCTTGTGTCACCGAAGATGGGATCACTTGACAAAAACGGCAATGACCCCATGGGAGAAGGAGGGACAGAACCATAATCGACCTCATAGGATGAATTGGCTATGTCCACACCTGCCTCCATCAATTCGCCTGAAGAGCTCGAATAATCCTCTTCCTGCGATGAATAACCCCAACGCTCGGATTCATCGTCATCTAGGGCATAGTCAGACTCCTCAGTTCTCGCTCTCGAATAACTTCTTCTTTGTCGACTTGACCCTGCGGAAGGTGCGCGAGAGTGTGAACCGGAAGGACTATCAGATCCTGAGGACGAACGGAAAAGGCGGGCGACATTCTCAAACATGGAACGCGAGTTACGTGATTCACGCCGTTGTGAATGACGTCCGGAATACGACGTCGCGATATCCATACCGTCGTCGTCATCGTCTATGGCATTTTCACTAGCTAAGCTCGACCTTTGAGTGTCCTGGCTTTGCCTGCGAGACCGAGGGGGCCTTGATATGGAATCCTCGCTTTTTCGACGCTGGCGGCTTTGCAAACTCGTACGTCCACTTCCCCTACGCGAAAGTGGTCGCTCATGGTGCATCGCCGTCACACTGGAAGGTACAGTGTACTGGCCCGGCCCATCGAACGCAATGCTATTGCTATCCTCGCAGTATGACACGCTCACCTGAGAGCCTTGCCCTTCATGAGGCTGATCATGAAGGACTTGATTTATATCAGTTTCACTTGCACCTTCTGTGTAGTCGCGGCTTGACGACTGCACGAAGAGGGTCATGGCAAGGTCGTCGATGACTTTGGACTCCGACTACGCCTTAAAAGCCTTTACCAAAGCGACAGGCACTGAGCTTGTTTTCCTTTACCTGGCCCCAACAGCAATGCATTATATACAGTTGTGTCCCTCAAGATGAACACTCTAGAAAGTTATATGCCTCAGATGAGAATGACAGAACGCAAGACCCTAGTCACATGTCAATTGATTGCCCTGCAGCAATGACGTTCTTGCTTACAGCTTCAATGACAAAATAACAATGCATAGAAATATATATATAAGATAATAGAGTTTGCTGCTCTTGCTATGCAATCATTATCTCGAAAACTGCCAACTTGTTCTAAATGCTTTCAGCCAATGAAGGGGCATCCAAAAACTGGTCATCCCAGCTAGTTGTTTCTCGTTTCTCATTCATGACCACTCTCTTCTTGCCTAACAACCTAAGCAGAAGGTGCTTTCGTCTCCAGTGTGAACTCCAAGAATAGTCCCCATAGGCTTGAAGTGGTCTGTTGGAAAAAGCAGACCATTCATCAAAACCGGCACCCCAAGAAAACAAAGAGAAAAGTATAGTAATAAGAATCTTATGTTACTCATCCATTCTTCTAACTTCATGTTCAAGAGTTCCACTCCATCAACAGGAAGAATGAGTCCCAGTGTGATGATATCCTCAGGAATACCTGAGGACTTGAGCAAAGATCCTGCTTGGTTGGCTAACTATCGTCTCACCCAACACTCTGCAGTAAGCAAATCATTATAATCTATGAAAAGGATCTGAATATCCACTAGGGTACATGCAATGCTAACACTGCTTTTGGGTCTCTGTCAGTTGCATCAGATCATGTTAATATGGAGCAAGGCATTGGGAGTATGACTCCCATCTCCCAACCAGACATAGGTCAAATAACAATATTTCCACTGGCAAAGTGGGATACACTCAGCATGGCCTTAAATGTCCCCAACCCACTTTAATTGCTTTGTAAAGTAGTGAATTGCTTTTCTGCACGAGGCACCCTTTCAAATATCAGCTTCCAACATTCATCATTCAATATTTATGCAACACACTCATTTGCAAAATAAATAAAATTGCAATTAGTCGAGTCTGATTGAACCATGTAGATACAATGAAATGTCCAAATGCTAGCCAAACCACTTCCAGATCCAGTAAAAACAGAAGAATGTGAATAAAGCTCCCCCAATAAAAATATACATATCTTGCTGACTGTTCAACGATTCGCATTATGCGCTGTGAGATATAAAAAGGCTTACGCACCTTCGTCGCTCAATCCAACTAATGACATCCCGACTTAGACCCAGCATGTTTGCGGCATCCAGGAGCCGCCTCTGGGTCCCTTTTAGTACATTGCGTTGATCGACCAAATTATTCAACACTTCCTGACCCTGTGCAAGGAATTCATCCAGACGCGCTTCAGTGGACTGCAGGAAAGAGTGTTCATCTAGCGCATGACTTTCTCGAAGACCAACATTCGGCATGGTGGCAGGAATGGGTGTTGGCCCGCGGAACGGCGACTCGGAGTGCTGAGTAGGTGAACTGGGACCTCCACCCCAACGACGTCGCGTCTCGGCAGTGGAAGAAGATAAAGCGTTTGAAGAAGCGAAAAGTTCATTTCGCTGCGAAGCCGTTTTCTGTATGTGAGAAAGCAATGAGGAATGTCATCAGCTCCGAAAGAGAGGCATTGACGCACCTCATTGGCAGCTTGTGTCTTTACCCTCTCAAATTGAGTCTTCAAGTCAGCATAATCTGTACGGAACTTTTGTACGCGCCTGGACATTAGGTTTCAGCTGTTATTTTGCAACGTCAAGTTACTCATTAACATTCGACGCACATGAAGGCCTTCTCCTGCTTGGCTTTGATCATTTCTCGCTTCGCCATGGAGTCATAATCATCCACTGTCCGGTTCAAGGAAGCGAGTGAGGCGGAAATCTGACCTGGCGCGAGGTGAGTAGCATGAAAACCTTTGTTGTTGTATTGCGTACCGAGTAACGACGCCGAACTCTCACCAGATCGTAGTCTTTCGAGGTCGGCTTGAATAGACGTTGTTTGACGCACACCTGATGTATACAGCGAATTCATGGCCTTTCACGCCCTGCGCGAATCAATGCTGGGCTCGCGTGTCCGCGTGACAAAAGCGATGTCACGTCACAAATACCAATGCTTGTTACAAAATAAAATTCAACTTTCTATGACAAACAACAACGAGACTAGGGCAAAGTGTGGAGATGGGGAGCTAGCTACATGGTGCGAGATATGAGTGTACAACAGGAAAGGAAAACAGACAAATCGAGTCGCAATGAAGCGTGCTGAAGTGGGAGTCGGAATGCAAATGAATCTGACACGAAACTGACATGACATGATGATTGGAACAGGAGGAAGGGCCAAATGGGTCGTGGGTGTAGTTATGGCTGAAGCGGATAAATGCGACATCCGTGATGTACACGATTTAGGAATCCAAGCTGGTTCACCGACCAGCCCATGATGAGGCCGTGGAGTCAAACGTCACAGCACACCTCGCTCTTTCGTCCTCTACAACCGCAGGGATTTCACCATTCCTAGCGAGGTGATGCCAGTAAATGACATCTCCGGCGCATAGAGTACTCCGTTCCGGCTTGAATACAACAAATTGAAATGAAGGGAAGTGGGGGTGTTGATGGAAACTCGGACTCGGTGGAGAGGAGTGTATCGCCATAGGAGGGTAGTCAGTTGACAATGGGGACTCCGGAGGAGGCGTAGGTAGAAGCGGCGCAGATTCGGTAACATGGTTATTATCTTGAAAATGTGGGGGTGCCTGATGAGAAAAGGAAGGGGACAAGCGCGTGTTCGGATCGTTCGACGAGGGAGGCGAAGGAGAAGGAGTTAGGGCAGAAACAAGAAGTGGGGACGTAGTTATGACACCCGGTTCGTGAGGGATATAATGTCGTTCGCTGGCTTTGATCTCCTTGTTGAAGAACACGAATCGATGTCGATTTGTATGGCGATTCGTAGGTGATACAGAGGAGCAGCAACGATGGCACTACGCGATTGAATGAGCACAGAAGTACTGGCCAAGTAAGCTGAAGCACATACTGGAATGACGACCATGTATCCGACGGCATTACCACAGCCGTGACAACAGAGTGTTTGAGTTAGGCATTCACACGTGCGGGGTGGGGGAGAGGGTATTCCTGCTGGGCATGCTGATGAAGATATGTCTGTCGTGTCTGTTTCGTGAAATGGGGCGTATTCAGGGGGACCAGGGTTCGCAGAGCAATTGACAGGGAGAGCATCGCTTGAGTATAAAGCAACGTCGGGTTGGAGTAGAAGCACAGCCTACGATGGAGGTCAGCCCAGAGAGAAGTGTCTGATATGAGAAACGCACTCACCCTCATACCACGATTTGTGAGAAAGGTATCACAAGATTTACAGTCGAGAATATAGACTTCTTGCAGTATTGGTGGTGCGACCATGGTCGATGTTGCCGCCAAGGGGGCATTCTGGCGGGAGTGAGAATAATTTTGGGCATGTGAAAACTGTTGTTGGTTAACAGGATGATACTGAGGCATGTTTGGACGGGGGCGGTGAATTGGCGAATTATAACGAGTGTAGTTGTGCAACGTCGACGAGTATATAGTGTCGTTGTGCAACGATGAGCGAGAGTGGGAAGGAGGTAACGAGTGAGAATTCATATCCACCCGTCTTCCCCGCCTATAGCTAGCGGATCGATCGTGTGGTCAAAGCAAGAAGACTAAGAACACGCGACGCGAACCCGCGAGGTAGACGCGCCGTATTCCCACAATGAAATCTCTCATCGAGATCTGGTCCCGACACGGATGCTATCTTATGAACCTAGAACATTACACTTTTCTCTAAGAAACATGGAAACTCTGATCAAAACCCGAGCGAGGACTTCCGAGGACTTCATCTTGGGTACTCTGTGTGCGTGGTCTGAGAAAGTACCGGAACAGGTAGCAATCCTCAGAATTCAGAGAAATTTAAGCAGAGCCTCTGCGATACGCGGAGTGTGTCCATGCCATTCCAATCCTGATCTAGGCTGTGGGAGGTTAAAGAGCTAAAATACTAATCCAGAAGGGGGACTATGTCGCTTTGCCGAGTTTCCACGCGCTAACGCAAACATTTGTTGCGTGAAGATCAGAAGGCCGCTTGCTTGACAGAATGAAGTTCTCTCCCTGAGCCGTATGGGGTTAGAATGACGCCACCGAGCCTTGCATCAATATGATGGACATAGACGCATCACAGGTCAATGATGTGGCACGGTGGATGATAGATACACTGGATGTGCATTCTTGAATTAGGTCTTGGTTGAACAGCAGGCTGATCAATGCCTTGAAAATCCTAGATTAGCTTGGAATCGCGGGGAAATACGCAAGAAGCAGGACCAGAAGTAGTAACGTAACAATAATGCCACGGCATGAGGCTAACCCATAGACGGCGGCCCGGGGCTTCGCTTGGGGACACTGTGAACATTCATGGAAGATGCCGGCGTCAGCACCATGCAAGAGAATATGTTTGAAAATAATGTATATTAAGAGCCTCCGCACTAGCAAGGTGATTTATGTGAATTGGGCGCACCTTTTAGGGGGGTGGGGTGGAGTGTATCATATTAAATGTGGCAGAGATAATCGCATGGCTGCCACGAGGGCGCTGGAAACACAAACACAAAGTAGCTGAGTGAAGATGCGTAACAATCTATCTTATCTTGGACCCACATAGCCACAGTAGGTATTTAGAAAACCTCCAGAACCACGTTGTAGTGGTATTAGGCGAGCGCAATGGGAGATCACGAAAAAAAATAAGCATAGTGGCCATTAACCAGCAAGGTTAGTAGAGATGGGAGGAAATATAGAACAAACCTCGAGAACAGTCGCGCAGAATCCCAAGGAGCATGGAAGCAAGAGGTTTATAGACTCAGGAATTATAGGTAGGAAAAAGCTATTTCTTTTTGGCAGGAGCTTCACGTGACTAAGGTTTCGAACTCAGCTTGGGGATCATATAAGCTGTGTCGCCGTCGGCATTCCTTATCCCTTGACCACCATCATCTCTCTGTTATCCTCTCAATTTGTCTCATCCTATTTCGTGAGTGTGCCTTCCCTCTTTGGTGGCAATAGCTCACTATATTATGTAGCTTTCTACAAATGCAGATCTTTGTGAAGACCCTCACCGGAAAGACCATTACGCTCGAAGTCGAGTCTTCGGACACGATAGATAACGTCAAAGCGAAGATTCAAGACAAGGAAGGGTGAATTAACTGGCACTGCGATTTGATTGATAGTCACTGATGCGTAATCCAGTATTCCACCTGACCAACAACGCCTTATCTTTGCTGGAAAGCAGTTGGAAGATGGACGTACTCTTTCCGACTACAACATCCAGAAGGAGAGTACTCTTCACCTCGGTAAGTCACTCGCGCGTGCATCGTGAGCTCCACCCGTTAATTGTTCGTTCTTCAGTCCTTCGCCTTCGCGGAGGGATGCAGATTTTTGTCAAGACTCTCACTGGCAAAACCATCACTCTTGAGGTCGAGTCCTCCGACACGATTGATAATGTGAAGGCCAAAATCCAAGACAAAGAAGGCATCCCCCCTGATCAGCAACGGCTGATCTTCGCCGGAAAGCAATTGGAAGATGGCCGCACTCTTTCCGACTACAACATTCAGAAGGAGAGCACCCTCCACCTTGGTGCGTGCTCTCGGTTGTTCATACATTAACAATCATATTTTGCTAAATGCTGTACTTGATAGTCTTGCGTCTTCGTGGGGGCATGCAGATCTTCGTTAAGACCCTCACCGGGAAGACTATCACCCTTGAGGTAGAATCATCGGATACGATCGATAATGTCAAAGCGAAAATTCAAGATAAAGAAGGAATACCTCCAGATCAACAACGTTTGATTTTTGCTGGTAAACAGTTAGAGGATGGCCGCACACTTTCCGACTACAACATCCAGAAGGAAAGTACACTCCATCTTGGTATGTTTTCGTTGTACCCTCGTCATTGATACGTTCGTTGATTTAAATGCCTGCTAGTCTTGCGTCTGCGAGGTGGGATGCAAATCTTCGTCAAGACCTTGACGGGGAAGACCATCACGCTTGAAGTCGAATCGTCCGACACTATCGACAATGTGAAGGCGAAGATTCAGGACAAGGAAGGTATTCCGCCGGACCAGCAGCGCTTGATTTTCGCTGGAAAGCAATTGGAGGACGGTCGCACACTCTCGGACTACAATATCCAGAAAGAGAGTACCCTCCACCTTGGTAAGTTATCTTAATGTTTATAGCAATACTTGTCTCACCATTTGATTTCACTTCCAGTTTTGCGTCTCCGTGGTGGAATGCAAATTTTTGTCAAGACACTTACTGGAAAGACTATCACCCTTGAGGTCGAGTCGTCTGACACAATTGACAATGTCAAAGCGAAAATCCAGGACAAGGAGGGGATTCCACCGGACCAACAGCGTCTGATTTTTGCCGGGAAGCAGTTAGAGGATGGTCGCACTCTTTCAGACTACAATATCCAGAAAGAGAGTACCCTTCACCTTGGTAGGTTTATAGTATCTTGTCCATTGTTCGATCATTGAAGCCTTTTGTAGTACTGCGTCTCCGTGGTGGATGTTGATGGAGGATTGAGCGTTAACCTATCTTTTGTACTCGAAATCATGTATTGAGCACTTGTGTGTTCAGCTGCAATGGATATTATTTTACTCCGTGATTCTTGACTGGCATTACCCGTGTATAGTTGCCCGCAACTCTCAGGAAGTTCTTCAGATTTTTGAGGCAGCCGACCTTCCCGTCGTAAGTCATTTCGTCTACTTAAGATCATTTCATGTTGCCGTAGCGTGTCACCGGAATCTCTAACATGGACGTTTGGTTCTTAATCGTTTACAGCAACGCACAGTCTTCATGCATCCTTGAGTCACAATGTCCGCGACTAGGAGTAGCTCGTTTGGTCCTCCCTTTTGTTGCCATTGGGCTATGGCTCCTATGATATGCCCTTTGCCAATATCCCTGGACCGCGAGCAAGGCGCTTTGGCTTCGCAGAGAAATCTTCGAAGCACTCGTGCCTTCACCGTTCGGTACAACACCCGTCTGTGGCGTTGCGCAATCTGAGACGAAGGGCACCATATGAGATATTAAAGCAAGGCATTTCTGAATGTGCATCGACAAGGGTCAACTACAATCATTCGTTCTCTTTGCACTTGACCCCCATAACCGATCCTGGAAATTATGCTGGCTCACGGGCCTAGTGTCGTTGGAGTGGGTTGAGCATGTCCAAGGCGTGGATCAAGCTCACCAATAGGCAGTAAGTAGCCCGCAGATTTTTTATTTTATTTATCTTTCACCCGCATGCCTCTGGAGTATGCTGTGTGTCGCTTGTTTACCGGTACCTGCACAGCCAGATCAAAAGAATATTGTTATGGGTATGAATTGGGGAAGCCAAAAATATGGGGCTACCGTGGGTGGAGGGCTGTAGCTAGAAAATTACTTGTGAACGTGCGGAAACTCGCCGAAGGTAATTAGTCCTCGATACTACAGATAAAATTGATCGTAGAATTAGTTTGTTTCGAGAGTAAGGTGATGGAATAGTTCCCTCAGAATACAAGTTATATAATGGGGTAGACCACTTTAAAGTACTAGTCTTCGATGCGGGGAAGAAGTGACAGTCCACTACGTTTTGTCACGGGCATGAGAGTAACACGAGGTTGCCTTCGACGGGCAAGATCGAACATGCAGTTGACATACGGTATTCAGCATTGATACAGTCCGCGAACCTCACGATCTCGACCCTTCGCTTTCGTAGTATATGATGCCAATCGCAAAGACAATCTTATCCATGAAACCGCTCGCAATAACGGTGGATTAACTTCCGTGGGCCTCCCACCTCGTTCGCTGCGCAAGTTTACTTTGTCACTGCTCCGCGTTTCCTGCACTAGCCGCAATGGATGGACCTTTTCCTAGTCCGCGACCGAGTTACAGTAAACTCCACGACGCGGACGCAACGTCATGGATGGGTAAAACCAAGGCGTGGGTAGAGGATCAAGGGGTGTGGGGTCCAAGGCCGTCAACCCAGATGACCAAGGATTGGGTGTGGGGACAGCAAATGAAGGAAGCCGAGAACCTTTACGCGGAGAGGGTTATCAAGGAGAAGGCGGCAGAACGAAAGTGGTGGGAGGCGACGGCACGTAGCATTGACAAACAAGCAGAACGATGGATGGCTAAAGCGGAGGCTGCGCGGCAAGCTGCGCTGCGCGAAGCTGAGAAGACGAGGCGAGTACAAGAGGAAGTTCGAAGGGTGAGTGTGAAAGCAGAGGCAAGGGAGACGGAGAAGCGACGTGCTCGAGAGGGAGTGCGAGTACCGAACGAGAGAGAATCTCGCGAGAAAACGCGCGCAGAACGCGAAAACGCAGCGAAGAAGCTTGTGAAAGCTTGGAATACATACGAAAGCCGATGGACGGCTTTACAGTCTTCCCCAGAAGAACGACTTACTTTTCGTACCGTGCCATGGCCGCTTATATGCACTCCGTCATCTCCATCGTCGTTATCCAGTGCTAACATAGCATTCTTCCTCCTCTCTCCACTTCATTCGGGAAACAAATCGCGCAAGGACAGGATCCGAGAGGCTATGCAGCGCTGGCATAATGACAAGTTCGAGCCCAGAATATTGCCTCGAGTCATAGAGAGTGATAGAGATGCAGTGAAGGAGGGAGTTGATGCAGTTGTGAGGTGTCTCAACGATCTTCTTGCTCAGCATTAGACAAGGTCACCTAAAGGTGCGAGGTGAAGGTATGGCGGTAATGTGGCTCGCTCACCAATAATATAGATCTGATCATCCAACTGGGTACTCACTTCCGGTTAAGTCCAAGGCTGGATCTTGATGACGTATTAACAATCAAAGCAGTCCCATGGCTTCATTATAGCATAGCATCTAGCTTCAATAAAATAGTTAAAAATATCAAAATATCAAAATCATATAGAATAAACTAAGAATAAATAACCACGGTGATGAATTGACACGGTGGCAGGGGATATATGTTGGTTCGTGGGATGAATTCGAGTCCGGGTAACTCCAGATGGTGTAGTTGTTTACCATCAAACCGAGGCGACAGAATAAGAACATAGAATAGAACTTGAGATAGAAAGCCCGGAATGCGAGGAAATGTCAAACAATCCCAGCCATCAGGTGTCGCTGATTCTCTGAACGTGCTTGGCAGATTCCCGTTGATTATAGCAATCCCAGCTACCAAATATGCTGTTGAAGATATTGCTGAGGTTCGGGAACAGAAGCCCTGGATGGAGGGCGCAACGAGAGAGGCATCGTTGTCAAATACGAAAAATTGGATGCCCTAGTAGATCAAGAGAGTGGGTGTGGTTGGTACAAGAAACACTGATGGCCATGCGACGAGTGGAAACATCAACGATCAGCCCCAGAATATCTAATTCATGCCTTTTCACATGATTTGCATATCCACGTGTAGTCTGCTTGGCCCATTTACGGGATTGGGACCTTAGCAGGTTAGGTGGCCAGTCCAACCCGCGTCTTCGTCACCGTCACCACTAAAAATGAGAGAAAATAGAGGTGTTCAAGTATCAGAGAAGAATGAAATAGTTTCTCCTGCTGAACGCCGGCGCTGAGTATCGAGAAATAGTCTAGCGGTTTGGTGCTTGGTGGATGTCACCATCATGTCCGTGGAAGGACGAACACATACGAGGGTTGTAGAAACGGAGGGAAACGGGATACTCACAAGAATCAAAGAAAAGCCGTGTTATTCCTAACGTTTTCGTCAACGGTGGCACCATGTGAATTAAAGAATGAACTTGCGACCGTAAAATCATGGCACTGAACCTGAACTTCGAACGTTGACCATTTATATAGACTACAAATTTTGTTACGTAATCACGGATGGACTCAAAATACATAAAGGAAGCATAGGAAAGTTTTGCCTTCAGGGAAATCCTGAGGAAGTAAAAAGTGGTTCAATCTACGCATATAAGCAAGCTTGTAGGTTTTCCAGAGTTTCCTCTGAATCAAAAGAAAAATTATGGTAAAACATTGTGATACTGAGAAAACTTGAGATTTGTTCTCACTTTTCCTAGTCAACAATGTCCACTTTCAAAGCTTTGTTCAGAGCTTTCTTGAAGAAACACTCTTGTCAAAAAGGTTCAAAATCCGGTGGGGTCACATACTATTATTGAGTCGATCTCTGCCAACTGCGAACAATATCTGGTGTAAAGCGTGAGAATACGAATGTATGAACATGTACGTAAGCGCCGCTAAGTACTCCGCAACTAAGGGAATGTCAACCAGCAATACCTCACTGCTGACACGTTCGCATGCAGTCTATTCGGCAAAAAAACGAGCTAAAAAGGCTCAAGTCCAGGAAGTGGTCTTTGATGAAGATGCGCGGAGGTATAGGATGCTGTTATTCATCACTGCCGCTATTCATAAATATGCCATTTTTTAGGGAATATCTGACTGGATTTCGAAAGCGAAATCTATTGAAAAAAGAAGCCAAACGGAAGCATGCCCAAGAAAGAGAGCGAATTGAGAAGCTGGAGTTGCGGAAACAAGTATGTTTTGCACTGATTATGGCAGGCTGCGGAGGACATGAACTGTTCACACACTCAGCATCGACGAGAACTAGCAGAACGTGCCGCAAAGAATGTGAAAGAAGTGGAGGGAGCTTTTTGTGTACTCCCAGGTATGCTGCATCGCAATAGCTCTGCCACAAATTAATCGGGTTGTCTAAGTGGATTCCACTACGAATACTGAGACCACCCATGAAACGACTCAAGAGGAGGAACTAGAGTATGAGGATGAAGAGCAACTGGCAGTCGTGACCGTCGTTGAAGACTTTGCGGCAGACTCTTTACGACACCCAGAACCACAGCAGCTTGTAACACATAATACCAGGTCGCGACAGCCGGAAGATAACGATACTTCCCTCCCAATCACCGGGAGATTTAAAGAACGGGATAAATCAAAATCGAACTCGAAACCAAAGGCAAAATCGAACAAGATCCGCTACGAGACCAAAGCTGCAAGAAAGGTGGAGAGAACTAAGCAAAAGGCACGTAGGGCAGAAAAAGCTGAGAGGGCTGGAGGTAAACGGAAAAAGGGTTTGAGACGGTAAAGAAATATGTAAGTATGTCCTGGTCCACGACTGCCCGCGAACCAAGTTGCCAGGAACAATATCCCGACCTCCATAGCGTTGTGTCATCTTCTTGTTTGTCTCAGTGAAACTCACGTCATAAGTAGTGGAGCTAGCCGGAGGCGATCGACTCTATTCCAACCCTCTCGTTTTGAGGATATACCTTACGGTCGAAGGATATGTTTTACCTCGCGGTCTACGTTCATATGCCCTGCTGGTATACTCTTGTACATCGTGTACTATTTGCGTACAACGTCTGCGAAAATAACTTTACTTCCGTGACCCAGAATACAAGACAGAAGCAATAGGCACGTGTCCACGTTCCCCAAGCTAAGATGGTTGGGATTATCAATGCATCCTCGGCGAGTACAACCGTGGGAAGCACCGAACTGTCAACCGACTCCTTGCATACCGATATCAACTAAGGCGTAAGTTGTTCCTTGTATCGTGCGCGTAGAGGCTTATCACCACATTCGTTACCTTTAGATATCTACTACACGTCGGTTAATTTTTTTTTTAATTTACCAGCTGAGGTTTAGATTCATCTAGTTCAATACCGCTCCCTAACTTATCGGGCTCGAGAGGTATCCCGAACGTGACTGTCCTAAACATGACGACCCTTTCTCCAGCCCAGCTCTCCTTCTTTGCGGAGAATGGATACTTGATTCTGAAAGACCTCCTTGCCGCAGAGGAGAAGTCGAGCATTGTGGATTGGACTAATGAAGTCAAGTCGTGGCCAGAAGATAGTGATCTAGGCTATTTACCCTATCAAGAGGTGGATAGCAAAGGAAGAATGGTGCTCTGTAGAACAGAGGTGCCCTTACTCCTGTGTTGACGATGGCCATGTTCACGGTGAATGTAGAACTTTGCCAACTACCACGAGGGATTCAATCACATGCTGAGAGGAGAAAAGTTAAGGAATCTCCTATCAGAACTGTCTGGGGATGAAATGCAAGCTATAACTTTCATATATCGCCCATCTAAGCTAAATCAGCTACAGGTATCTCTTCAAGGTGCCTTTGAAATCGAGATATCAAGACATGCACCCAGCTTGACTGACACCTGCGTGTTATACATGACAGGAGAAAATTAGTACTACAAACTATGTTAGTCGTACTGCAAACTCTCTCAACATTTTCTTTTCTAGACTATAAGCAAGCGTCGGCGGGTGGCTTCGCGCCCCACTTCGATGCCCCCGCATACAACCACATCAAAGCGCAGAAACACCTCACAATCCTCATAGCAGTTGAAGACGCTACGCTTGATAACGGATGCTTAGAAGTCGTTCCGGGGAGCCATGCTAACGCCATCCCCATCAATCCAGATAAGACGATTACAGACGAATGGACAAAGTCTAAAGAGTGGGTGCCAGTCCCACTTAAGACAGGTCGATAGATCTTGATTACTGGCTCCATTTCTTTTTGGTCTGAGGCCAGCATTGTCATGTATAACAGGGGAAGCCCTCATTTTTGGCTCGTACCTTGCTCACCGCTCGGCACCCAATCATTCACCGAATGGTAGGGCCAGTATCTACGCTACGTTTGTCTATTTTTTTTATGTCAGGCCTGAACATATCGGTGATTAAAGTGCGTAGCTACAATACTGCAGCCGACGGTGGAGACATTCATGATGATTATTACGCACACCGTGCGGTGCTGTGGCCTGCCACTGCTAAGCGAAAACCCGGAGAAATGTATGAAGATGGCGCGGCGCTTTACGGTATGAAAACTCAACTTTAGTACTACGAATAAGTAGTTGATTGATGTTATCTTTTGGATTGGCAGCCTGGGGCACTCCCATGGAGACAGTACAGTATGCACTGAAAGCCTGATCAGGCATTTATCAGTGAACAAGGACGACGGGAATTGTATAGTTCAACCCTCGCTTTGGCCATGTAATAGATCTTCATTTCGAATGCATGACTTGCCCCTCGATACATCATTGTGAGCGATGCAACTCTACATTCATGCGTCTCCATATCCCAAGGCACCCCTTCACTATGGACCTGCTTCTCATTCGGTAGTACCCGAGCGTGATACAGTACGAGTCGCTGCGCCATTCCTTGTCATCTTCCTGGATCAGCCAGCTTCAATGGGCCCAACGTCCAGCTGAGGTACATTGCTGATGAGACGTAGTCTCGTCAAGCGATCATTTAGTCCCCTCTCGTCCTTCTAATAGCTCCTCCAACTCTCTGCCGCAGATAGTCGATTAGGTTGGCATTGCGGTGATGTCAGTTTAAAAGTGAACATTATCACGAAATGAGTCGTTTACGCTAGCCTCGCCATTTGTGACGAGATCCAACGCGTCTTGGTGGGGATGAGAGGGGGTCTATATCGCCACGCGACCTTGTCGATAAGATGTAAAGTGATCTCTAGCATAGGAGTATCAGCTGGTGACTGAATTCTAAAGCAAGCTGCTGCGCAATTTGTTATTGGATCAAATCTACAGCTTGACATACACGGCATTGCATCTTGGGAATCTCCAAAAACTATTTATTCACAGCAATCTGCGGTCGGTCAAACCACAATACTATTAAGGACCATTTGTCGATATGTTTCCAGCCCAGGTGTCTTCAAATCAGCCACCTTTGCTGCGTCATCCCATCTCCGTAGCTAGAGCGAAGCATCAACATTCGAGTTTTTTTGGCAATAGGTAAGAGAAGGGTTGAAAGAAAACACGTGGCACATAGTAGATAATATTAAAAGGCAATGGAAGCAGTCTTAAACGTACCTGTACTTTCTCTTTCCATAGTGGATCACTTTGGAATTCTTCGACCTGCTTCGAAGAGAATGGACCGCCTTGCATGACCAATGATTTCTGTGATGCACTTGATAGGGCTGCATGGTATTCCTCAAAAACCGCACAGAGATAACTGAATTACTGGTGAGCTTTTGTGTTGCAACATCAATAAGAAAAAAAAGTTTACCGTTTTGCTACTACATGTGCTCCAACAAGACTGCAGACCTTCCTACGTTCATAGTAGGTCAGTTCTTTCGAATCAAGCTGATAGTGCTGGTTCATACTCTGTAAAACCTAATGAACGCAGGTAATCCGCGCCGAGCTTCTCGTGCCCACATTTTCCGATGAGTTGGTCGCCATAGAGCCTGCCAGCCGTGAGCCCATTAGTATATGACACGGGCTTTGCATCTATCCTGCAGATGGAAAATATCTCACAGTGCGCGGGTTTCCGTTCCTGGCACGAATTGTCCGATGTCGTGCAGCAACGCTGCGACAATCGTTTCTGAGTCAGCTTGTGCGAGCAAGGCCAAATTGGCAGCTTGGAGGCAATGTTCCTTGCCCGTTCAGGTCAATGCTACTGTCGATCCTGCTAAGAGGTGGACATACAAGTTGGTTTATCTCTATACAGATATATGTAAATTGATTAATATACTTGAGACAGACAACGTACGCTCTCCGAAACTTAAAATTATATGTGAGATTTCTATGGGGAGCCGGAGGACCACGATCAGTCCTTCTCAAAAATTAGTTTGCTTACTATTCGCCGCCACCTTCGTCCTCGAGCAACTTGAAGATAGCATCGACTCGTGCTTCAGGACTTGGTCGTTGTTTCTCCTCCGAGTCGGAACGAAAGATCTCAGTTCAAGTTGATCATCTGCGTGGAAGAGGAAATCACCTTCACGGCAGACGTCATCTTCACTATTGCTTGAGGGTGTTCGAAGGGGAGAAAAAAGGAGCTTCAGAAAGCAAGTTAAAGTCCCAGTCATCGGCACAGATTCACACAAGCCACAACCACGTGACGCTCTTGAGCTCTAGCGTTGATCCTTCATATTTTATTGACGAGAATGTATGTGCAACCGACTAGCGTCCTCTCGTTCCCTAAATGACCTACCTGTGGCGTTGCTGAGGACCTTACCATTCACATAGTTTACCATTTCCTTGACTGGCTTTGATCCACATCACTGCCAAAGGTCGATCCTCTGCTGTGCGATATTTTCTCCAGGAAAAACCTGTATGGAGCAAGTGATTCGCTGTTCCAGGAAATCGGTCACATCTGATTAGTGATCCCAACCTTTTCTTTCTTTCTCTCAACATGAGTTGAAACTGGAACAGATCGTCCTATGGCAAATAACCGAGTTAGGGAATGAATTGCGTACTCATACAGCTTTCACTTGCCTGGTTCGGCATCATTGTTTTGACTATACGACTCACAGTCGCAGCAAGTTTAGTCACTCTCCACCAGACACTGGACGCACTATTAGGATAAGCTTTATGCAAGTATTTCCGTGATATCTGAATTATAGGCACCTCCACCACACGATCTGCGGATAAAGGTCTCTTTTACTTCTGAGAGGTGCTCCGTGTGACGATATCGTCAGATTACAAGCCTCTGCCTCTCCTGTCTTGATCAGTTCATAGGCAAGCGTATCATGAAAGACTTCTCAGCCAGTGCTATGTCGAGCAGATCAACCACCCTACGGTCTGACGATCAATCCTGGCGTATTGACGGTTTCGCGAGGGCTCAGCTGGAATTGTGGCTATCTTAAAAATCATCGAGAAGCTCCTGGTCTAGTTTCTAGCTCTAGTTGTGCCACCTTTCTACATAAGAGGCATCACTGATAGCAGGGGATGTGGTTTGTGGATTATCCTTGGTAGTTGCTTGAATTAGGGTAGAGCCAGATCTGGATTCTGACTACTAAGTGGGATTAGGATCATACACCTTCTAATAAGGAACAACATTACAAGTAGAACACACTTGTAACAATGACTCTTTAGACTCACTTCTGAACACTTGTCCAAGGTATTTATTACTTGTACTAAATCAAACTCTTATGGGGAAGAGTGTTGGTTTTCACTTGTGGAAGCATGAGAATTCTGAGAATACTTAGGCTTCCTATATGCAGAAACCCTTCCAAAATCTTCAGTTTTCAGGGTTAGCCACAAGAAAACAGGTTCCCAGCATCTGTGCCAGAATGAAGTTCTGCGGAGCAAGTAGGACATCTGTCCATAACCTGATTCTGCACACATAAGGTTTTCTCTGTGTGGAAAAAAACTTGATCAGCAAGCACCGGTTGTCCACAGAAGTAATTATATTTCTTGGTCTCACTAACCAATCATGTGCCCTCACAAATTCCCATTGTGTTTTGATTAGTGAAACAAGAATTATTGCTTTCAAGTACAGAAACCTTACATGTGCAGAATCAGGTTACGGACAGATAACCTACTCGCTCTGCGGAACTCCTCATTCTGAGTTCTCGCCTAAGGTTTCGGATTCAGAATCCCCGCGGAAATCCGGCAATGTCACTTCTGAACGGTCACCCTAGATTGTGGAAAACCCTGCCGTTCCTACAATCAATCAATTTTTCAATGTTTTATTTCAGTGGCTATTCACTGCTGCAAATTTGGCCCATTTCCCAGAGAATAGTTTGGTCAATGAAAGCTGAAACTTAGTGGTTTGGGCCACAGGTTTTCGGTAGTTCCGGCTTCCCACGTTACTTATTGCCAATATGATGTAGGCTTGTTCGGCATGTGACAAAGGCCCCACTCGAAGCTTAGGTGTGAGTATGTTGAGTCATCCAATTTCAATTATGTGGGTTGGCAGAAGAAAGCTATATAATCCAGCCGCGGTTTCTTTCCAGTTTCTTTCCAATCCAAAGGATGGCTCCTCAGGCTCAAGTTACATTGTTCGTGCATAGGATTACCCCCAACCCTGCCAAAGTCGCGATCCTCCTTGAAGAGCTAGGAGTCGAATATGCCGTTGAAGACAGGGTGAGCACAGTCTTTTGGAACGATTCTAGTGGAGAGGGTATCGAGTACCACAGGAATTCGGTGATGGCCCGAAAGGGGTGAAGCATCCTGATTTTTTAAAGATCAACCCGTATGTATAAAGTTTGTCTGCAATGTTCAAGCTGAGCCTAACATTTCCCGCTCTTAGCAACGGCCGCATCCCTGCCATTATCGATCACACCAACAACGACAAAATCGTATGGGAATCAGGGGCGATCTTGCTGTACTTAGCTGAACGGTTCGACAAGACGGGCAGGTTCATCGGTGAAGACCTCAATGACCGGGCAGAAGTTTGGGAATGGCTATTTTTTCAGGCAAGATGCTTTTCCTAACCCTTCACTCATGCTAAATGCATTTATTATAGGTTTCTGGACTTGGTCCAAGTCAAGGCCAGGCGAACTGGTTCATCAAATACCACCCCATCAAGGATCTGCATCCATCTGTCATCGAACGGTACCAAAATGAATCTTATAGGATTTATGGCGTCCTCGAGAAGCGTCTCGAGCAGGAGGGTGATTGGCTTGTTCTGAAGCGCTTCACGGTTGCTGGTACGCAAATTCGAAATACGCCTTTCAATGCACACTGAATTTTAACATATTAGATATGGCACATTACCCTTGTACGTATCCTATATGATGCATGTATCATGAGCCTCGACGTTGACCGACTGATTCCTCTATCACAGGGATATATCTTCATGAAGTCGCTAAATTGGATTTATCCAAATTCCCCAAGGTGCAAGCATATCAGGAGAAGATTGCGGCGCTTCCCAGCGTGAAGAACGCGTACGCCAAGATATTTTCTGCTCATTAATCAAATTACCGTCGTCTTCATTGATGGATAAATGTTTTTGATCATGAGATTGGCGCTTTGTTAGTCGTCACGAAGGCGTAAGATTGAATCCCACTGAGGACATAAGAAATTTTTCCCATCAGGAAAATTCTGAAGAAACCTTGAATTGTATCATCGTATTATCAACTAAAAACTATGGAAGCCTATGGAAAAGCTCTAGAAAAACATCAGATTTGGATGAAATTCTCCAGTTCAGAAGAACATAGGAATTTAGTTTTCTTCAGAGTTTCCTGGAGGCAAAACATTTTTATGTCTCCAGTATCCCAGGGAATTTATCCTACCTATGCAGCTGACTAAACACCGACACGGTATAAAAAATACCATATATATTTCGAATTGTGCAAATTCCACAGATTCTACTAAGATTCCACTGGATACTTTCGTCACTCTCATCACTTCGATCAAAATCTTCTACGACGAGATTTTTCCCTCCTCTCAACGCGTTCACATCCCCTACCTTGCGCCCAGGTGAATATGGAACTTCGCTCCTTGGAAATGCCACCGCCAATTTAAAATCCCATTCGTGACCGTGCTCTTGTGGTGCAATGGGGTTTCCGGGCTCGTCGTTATCATCTGGGTATACCTGACCGTCCACAAACGTAGAGTAACTCAAGATCGTCAGATTCGTTAAACCGCCTGATCGCCCTTCGACCGTCAAGAAGTTTAACACAGATTCTTGTACCGCTAGTTGGCTCGTCAGATAATCGACTTCGCACCCATCTCCGCCGGCGTTTTTTTCTTTTCTTCTTGGTTCTTCTTTTCGCGCTCGGCACGCCTCACCGCCTCCTCTCGTGCAACTCGTTCGGTCTCCCCTGCCCACCGACGGAGGGTGCATTCCGAGTCTTCCCGATGCTGTCCCTATGATGCTTTTGTTCGCCATTGTGAAGTGGTACTATCAAATCGTAGCATGTATCCATACTTCCGTCGCCGTCAGAGGGGTTGAAGCATACGTTAGCAACACCACCGATGATCACAGGCGCGTAGCTTCGTGATGTTAGGAGGGGAACGCGTCAATTAATGCGGGCGAGGGAGGTGAAGGGTTTGCCGACAGCAACTGTATTTGAAACCAGTTGCGATATGCTGACGGTTCGTATGTCAGAACCTCTACCTTCGTCGCTGATTCTGAAGTCTGTAACAGTTGTAATTCAGGTCCTGTAAGCAGCAAATATGAGCATATGTCAACTCGACAACCACGATGACTAGCTGTCAGGATTGCACCCTCGGCGATCGTCAATGGACTCTTCAACTGGTCACCGACAGGCATTGAAATGAACCAAAGTGTCTGTTTATGAGATGCAATCACATCCATCGAGTTCATCTTATATCCGTTCTCCTTCAGAAAGGTCTCGACTGCTTGCGCAAAAATTTCCCCTTTTCATCTTAGTTGCACATTAACCTCGGACACCTCTTCCGGGCTTGTTGCATTGCGTGACACGTTTCTTTAAGAGCTGTGGAAGTGACACTTCACCACCATGAACTGAGACATACAATAAACGAACTTTGCGTAGTTCAAGGTATTGACGCAGTTGGCATGTCTTGTTCAATTGGAAAGGCGCACAGCCAATACCATTAGGGGTGTAGTCACTTCGGTATGTCTCGATAAAGGTGGATGGAGGTACACTATTGAAACCCAGTAGAGTCTAGAACACGATTGCTGTTGCTGGGATGCGTCACAGTCAGGCACTGGCTGCATACAAAGAGACGCACACTCGATCATCTTTTGAATCCACTCAGGCTGTGCTTGTCACACTTGTTAGCTGAAAGCTAAATTTTCAACTCCACACGCATTGCTGTTCGAATAAAAAACTGGCACACCTATAACACTCACCTCCGATTCCTATTGCTCCCGCAGACAGCTCGAGCCTCAAACGAGATCAACTATTTAATTGATGGATAGCACATCAATTGCCATATCCAGGTGTAAAATCTGCAGATGATATTCTTGACATCTCACACGGTGTAATGTCGCGCGTTATTGATGGCTAGCGATTACCGAGTCGCAACATAGATTTGTTGTTTGTCAAATGTCACGATGAGCTGTTCTCTCAATATGTGTATTGGTTGATCTGAAAACTTCGCAGGTATCCTTGGATGAACGAAGAGCTTCAAAGGGGAAATCGTGAATCATTCTGAGTGAGTACACGACACTTTGAGTGATATTAGTCAGCTGTATTAGGTAATATCACATCTCTTGATGCTTGCACACCATAAGGGTCAGAGTTGGGTCACTTGAGATCGATGTACAAGGGTGTCACAGGTAGTCTGGTTGACGGCGAATTCCTGTTGACAATCTGTCAGTGTGAGTTGAAAGGGCATTCGAAAGGGCCATCGAATTAGAACTGATATTGAGCTTGGGAAGTCTGCAGTAGCAAAGCACTCCCGTCTGACAGCATGGCAAGTTCTAAGATCTAGATAATCAGTCCAGAGCCCTCGAGTTGCCTGAACGGTGGCGGATTCTCAGAATCGAATCAAGCTCAATAACAGACAACTGAGCGGCTGCATATTCCGCCCTCAGGTTGTACATCGTCGCCAAGCGCCGGACAAGGGTGTAAATTGTTATATGCACCATGTACACTTGCAAAGGTTCAGCAACGAGGCTTCTTGCGATGTTTTCAGGATGATGTGCCTCGTGGTTTCCGCATGGTTGCCAACCGTTGTGGTGTTCATAAATGCGGAAATACGAACGATTAGCATATACGGTCTTACCTCTTGATTGACGTCGTACGATGACTGCATCCACTGGCGACCGCGCTCCAAGCTTTATCGATGAGTGAGTTTCATCACAGGCATTGGTCATCCATGTGATTGACTTGATCGCCATGCAAGTGACAGGCCAATATTCCTAGCCAATCTACGAGAAATAACGAAAACTCCTTCACCTGTGTCTGACATCCTTGCGGACCCCAAGCTGGTGAGCGCGCTCGCGAGGCCAATGACTCCGCGGCGTCGGGGCTCTAGCAAAACTTCTTCCAAGACGCACAGATCGACTAATGAAGGAACACCCGAGCTACCGCTTCTCAGCCTTGTTCTCAACGAAGAAGGACGACAGAGTAACCAGCTTAGGATGCTCCTCCAGTCTACCACGGATCGTCTTGAATATGAGATGAAGAGAGCCGACGTAGCGGAGAGACGTGCAGATTACGCGGAGAAGACGGTCAGACAGGCCAGTGAACGTATCACAATCCTTATTGCTGCTCAGCACCGGACAGATGTTACTGTGGCTCAGCTGACTGAGGAGGTGAAGAGGCACAAAATGATGTTTGAACGTACGCAGGGAGAAGTCGAACATGCACAGGGGACCATTGACGAGCTGGAGGACAAGATAAGGCGTTTGGAAAGTGAAGCAAGACAAGCCAAGGAAGTCGTCAATCTGTACGAAAAAGCTTCGGCTGAGCGGGAGGCGAGAGAAAAGGGTCGTCAGGAGGCAATGAAGCATATGGGGCAGAGTCGGTTCGTCGATGGCATTGTCGAGGGAAGGAGAGAAGGATACGAAACAGCAAAAAGGACGGAACGGGCCAAGCGTAAGCAGATATATGAGGCTGCATTTGAAGCAGGTCGGATGGAAGGTTTTGGGGAAGGGAGCAAGCACGGTAGGGGTCACGAACGACGGAAAGCCATGGAAGCGTTTGATAAATTCCTAGAAAGCGAAGGGTATTCAAACGAAGGAACGAGCGTGTCCAGCAAGTCTGGCTCGTCTCGGCGAAGCGAATGAGATGAGATATCTACTTCGCCGAAACTATAGTTACTATCTCACTTGTCCCAGCTAAACAATGATGTGGCAACACAGCATCTCCACCTGACCCTGCTGATCTTCTTCCTGGTGAGAACTTCCCCGTAAGGAGTCCGTGAGTTATGGGAGGCAACCTCGATCGGAAACAGCGGGTCAAAAATAATATGTCAAAAATAATGTCAGAGATTGCAGGGTCGTCGTGGTCGTCGTCACGGTGGTGATTCACATGGTAATTACCAGTAAGTTACACAGGTTGGCTCCACGGGTACCGTGATCGAACCCATCATATTGTTACAGCACCGGCGCTCAATTACAGGTTCAGTCAAAAGTGTGCAGAAATCGTGACCATTCCTGCTTTACAACACTGCCGACCACCACCAGATAACGTCCTACCTTGCAATGTCAGAGATTCAAGCTCCATTTTCCTCTCCTGGTGTTGGTGCTCGCCGCAAAGGCCCCAAGTCATTACCTCGCCTCCCTTTATCTGCTTTTAGCCCACCGAACTCAGGCACGTCAGAGGTCTTTCCGTTACCCCCAACCCCGTCCACGACGCATCCTGCCAATGTCATCGACGGCTGCTTGTCTGTCAAAGATCTCCACGATGGCTGGAAGGCTGATGCTGGCCGCGTTACGTCGCGCAAGATCAGTGGTGTCGTACTGGCGTTGCCGTCGGATTCACAGCCAGCCGCTGTCGACCAGTACGTTCTTAGCGTTAGTTAAAGATTGATCTAACCTGCTCGAATAGGATCGTCCAAGATCACCCTCTTTTGAAAATTCTCTCTGTAGCTATTCCAATCGATCTGGACCAAGGACCACCAGTAGAAATACCATCCTTTGGACACAATATTTTTGTTTCGCTGTCTGTTTCGTTTGTCAAGAGCTCCCCCAAGCTTGTTGAAGGGCTTAAATGGGCCCTTGGAAAAGGGTACATAGTGGACATCGACGTCCAGGCGGCTGCAAAAGACAACGGAGAGGGCTGGAAATCTCTTGAAGAATTACTCTCCGAAGTGTTCAGATCGGATGAAAATGACCCTAAACCTGCACCAGGTGGTGCTGTCATTTTATGTATGTTTATTTGTACATTTTTATATGCTATTTGACACTTGAGTCTTCCTTAGCGAATATTCTCCCCCCGACGCATGACCTAGGCATCTCTATTGTTAAACTATTGAACCATCCCACATATCGTGCATATCAGGCAGACACAGCTTCGCTTTCGCTTTTTCCTTCCCTTTATATCAAATTCCTCCCTCCACGTTGGAACGCAGTCACTCCCGCGACGTCTGGGCCATCAAGTGGTGGAAGTGTACCTGGGGAAGACAGCAAGGAAAAGAAAGAGTGGAAAAGAAGGGTCAAGATGTACCGTAAGCCACATTTACTAAACAAATCTACGATTACGATACTGACGCCGTTATGAAGTTGGCCCTGCAGTAGAAGCTTTCGGTTATCAGAGGATTATCTATGGTTCATGGACTTCGACACCCGGTAGCGACTCTAACGACTGGTATGAAATTGCTCGAGAGTCTCTAGTTGAACTAGGAATCGATCAGGATGGCCTTGATGCCGTGTTTGCTACCAACGCAAGTGTTGTGTATGGTGGTGCATAGCGTTTGTTAAAATATTGCTGGTACCGATACCACTCACATGATATCCCTTGCGGCTCCCTGTATGCTTAGACGGGTTATGACTTATATATATATAAAATGTAAAATGTACTATACGAACCATCTTCCACTGAAGTTAGCGCGTGTTGTGACCAAGCGCGTGACTCAGCCTCATTAAGAACTCGTTATTTGCTGCCTTGTCTTCGTGCGTTTCTACCTCAAGTTGTTTATGTGAAGATAACCGAACACCCATGGAAACTACGAATGCAACTGCCTCGGGTCTACCAACTACAAAAGAGGACGAAGAGGTGGCACGCCGTATGAAACGCCTGAAGCTCAAAGAGCTAAATGTTCAGACACAAGGCACGATCGGATATGTATAAGTATAAGATGTTGCGAGTTGGTTAATATTCCTTTCCACAGTGGCCCCTGCTAAAGCATTGGACTCATCGTTGAAGCGTCATACCGCGCTCATCAAACGAATGCGTCAGTCAATTGGCAGTGATAACAGAGATCAAATACTCAAGGATGTCGAATCGTTATCCCTGGAGAAGTATATAGAAGAAATTGCTAGTGCTGCCGTCGAAGGTGTTGGAAGGTGCAAGACCGAGAAAGATATTTGGAGCGCAACAGAGGTCTGTCGCTATCTACTTCACTTGTCATGGTGACTTAAATCAGGAGTTCCAGGTTATCTCTGCGTTCCATCGAAAGTTTCCCAAGTCATTCACACCCACGGTGGTTGGTCTGTTCGCAAGTACTCTCGCAGCTCCTTCGCGCTCGGCGCTGGCCTCCCTCGCGCCGGAACAACGTGATAAAGAGGAAAGCGCGCGCATAGCGCGCCAACGCCCAGTCCTTCGTGTATGCTCTGAGCTCTCCCTTGTTGGGCTGATCAGAGATGCGCCGGAGCGAAGCGGAGGGGAGTGGATTATGAAGACGCTGAAGGACTTGGTACGTCATCTGCGTATTGTAGTTAGGGATTAGGCAGGATTCTGACACACTCGAAGCTCTCGAACGATCCTAGTCTCACATCCCTTCCATTGCTCACCACTTTCCTCAAGTACTTCTCACGACCATACATGGGCTTAACCCCACCGGTTGCCAAGCAAATACCATCTGCTTCTGAGCCAGGTTCACTCTCATCTTCCGTGGAAAAGGAGGAGTCTGCTCAGACCCAGCCATTAAATGAAGATAAAGAGCTGGTCGAGAAGGATATTCGTGATCGCTTTAAGAGGATGTGTGAAGGATACTTTGATAGCGTGTCAAAGAAACTCTTGGTAGAGCATAATGTCGGTGACCTGTCATATCCTCCATCCGATCTGAGTTTACTACTGTCATTTTGTAGCGTCTTCAAGAACAGGACAAGCGTAATCATGAAGCTTATATTCGGTCAGGAGAAATCTTCGAGGACCGTCAACAAGCGTATGAGAAGATGACAAAAGGATACGAGAAGCTGTTGACTGGATGCCAGACGTATGTATCTCACATAGCTTTAAGTTAGTCACGCTGATACAGCCTTGCTCACAGTCTTTCCGATCTGTTATACCTTCCCATGCCTTCTCTTCCGACCACTGCGCAAAAAAACGAATCTGTCTTACTCCTGTCCGCGTCTTCTGGCGGTCAGCAGGACTCTGAAGAATCCATGTTTCCTACCGGAGGTAAATGGGAAGATGAGGAAGAGAGACGCTTCTATGAAGACTTACAGGACTTGCGTGACTTTGTTCCGAAAAGCGTTCTGGGCTTGGACAGTGGCGACAAAAAAGGAGAGTCGGAGAAAGAGGAGGACGCAAAAGTTGATCGGGACGCGAAGGAAAAGGAAAGGAAGGAAGTCGAACAGGCGGAAATCCAGATGCTGGAAAAAGAAATTGAAGGTTTGAGACTAAGTGGTGTAGATAAGCTGCCCAACGGAACTATTGAAGCCGAGGCAGAGGAAGAGGAGTACGCCTACTCGTTAATGATCGGCATTATGAGACTAACTTCTTGAAGTAATGTCCCTACTCCCACAGCTTCCCCACCTGGTACACCAACGCCTCCCGCTACACCCACCCTGGCAGCCCCTGGTCCATCTCAACTTCTGACGGCACTTTTGACACGACTTCCTGATGCCACGAATCGGAGTCTTATTGACCAGGCAGCCGTCGACTTCGCATTTTTAAACTCAAAGGCAGCCAGAAAGAGGCTTGTCAAGGTTTGCATCCTGTCGTGTTTTATGAGTAGTAGCTTACGAAGCTGCATTTTTCTGCGCGTAGTTTCTTGGTCAGGCACCGAAGAACCGCATCGATTTGTTACCTCATTACGGAAGATTTATCGCAACGCTCAACAAGTATATGCCTGACATCGGTTCTGACATTGTCGCAATAGCAAGTTGCTTCGTCATTGCAGAGATTTTCCCTTGACTCCTAAATCCATCATCTCGCAGCTTGATGAAGAGTTTCGATATTTGCAAAAGAAAAAGAATGTAGTCAAGGAACTTTCAGAGAATAGACTCAAGGTTTGACTTGTCCTCTTCCCCTCCCGAATTACCGAGCTTAAGTAATTTGTTGATTCAGAACATGACCTTTATATCCGTACTGACCAAGTTCCGCGTCTTTCCATCACATCTGATCCTCCACATATTCAAAGTTTGCCTGGACAATTTCTCTGGCGTCAACGTCGACAACGTCGCGTTACTCTTGGAGGTCTGTGGTAGGTTTCTCTTGAGGAGCGAGGAGACCGGCGCGAGGTTCAAGACTATGGTATTTCATATATCTCTGAGTTAAAAACTCATACTTGACCTTCATAATTGCTACAGATCGAGCTGATGAGGCGGAAACAAAGCATGCAACATTTTGATCAACGACATATTCTTATGCTCGAAAATGCATACTATCAGGTATGTGATGATGCTATCTTATATTCCATAATTTCATGCTGAAACGACCTTTTTTTTCAAGTGCAATCCTCCGGAACGTTCGCCACGCGAGGAGAAGCAGCGCTCATCCATGGTTCTTTTTATACGGCATTTGATTTATGACGTTCTCTCCAAGAAGACAATTGACAAGGTATTAAGACTTATCCGCAAATTGGACTGGGAAGATGAGGAGGTTTGTTTCGTTTGCTGAAAGTCCCGGTAAAAACAAACAGGCTCATTGAATCATCGAAATAGACGTCTCGCACGCTACACAGCCTGTTTACCAAACCCTGGAAGGTTACGTATAGTAGTGTCAACCTCCTGGCCATGCTCACGTATGATCTGCAACGATACCATCCTGCATTTGCCGTAGCAGTCGTGGATCAGGTCCTTGAAGATATTCGTCGTGGTCTTGAACAGAACGTATATAATACAAACCAGCGCCGCATCGCTACAATGAAATACCTTGGCGAGCTTTACATATACAGACTGATCGGTTCCGGAATTATTTTCGACACCTTGTGGTCAATGGTGACTTTTGGACATCGTAAGCGGCGGAGTCGTTTTACCTCACCGTCGCCGTCTGAGACTTTGCTGAATTTATAGCCGAGGGCCGACCGTTACCAGGACAGCCGTGCCCCATTGACGCACCAGACGATTTTTTTCGTATTCGGCTAGTTTGTACCTTACTGGACACGTGCGGAATGTGTTTCGATCGTGGGACCCAGAAGAAGAAGCTAGATAATTTTTTAACATTTTTTCAGGTATCTTGAAGCATCTTGTTGGTTTCATTTATGCGATGCTCATTGTTTCACTCTTCGAAGTTGTACACGCTGTGTAAGGAACCACTACCCATGGACGTCGAATTCATGTTATCGGATTCTCTCGAGGTGAGGCTCTTGGAATTATATTGGTTCTAGTGGTTGCTCAGGTGCTGCTGTTTTTCGAGGCTGTCCGCCCACAACTTGTCAGATTCAAGACATTTGAAGAGGCAGCCTTTGCAGTAGATGATATCATCACTGCTGTGATTTCCCAGAGTACAGGTGCGTCTTTTATATATGTCCGCTGAGCACGCATTAATATATTTTCTGTAGACGGTGATGATAGCGGGGATGACAGTGGGGACGAACATGATCGACGAGAAGAAGACGAAGACGAGGATGAGGGCTTTGGCGATGACGAATCGGCAAGTCTATTTCAACCTCATCAGTTACTGCTATCCTCATTTCACCTTTCTCTTCCAGCCCCACGACCGGCCCGCTTCTCCTGATGCCCTTGTCGTCCTCTCTACTAAAGAGACTCTGGGACCGTCTGAGGAAGCTGAAACAGAATTCGCTAAGGAGCTCGCTAAGATGGTCTCAGACTCCTCTGGCGATGCTAGGAAAGTCGATAAAAGGACAGCGCTTGCATTATGGGATACATCTGCGTTGCCTGGAGGCATACGAAAAAAACGCACGGATGATGCAGAGGGGCAAGACTCCGACCAGGATGAAATCATGAAATTTACTTTAATCTCCAAGAAGGGAGGGAAGACCCAGGTAAGTGAATTGTTCATCAAGCAGATTGAAGCTGTGTCCTCACTGCAGTGCAGAGTCGCCAGCTTCCTATCCCGGCGTCATCAGCATTAGCGGTGCACACACGTTCGGCGCAGCTACAGGATAAAGTCGAGCAGCAACACTTGAAGCAGTTCGTGCTAGACTATGAGCATCGTGAGGAGATAGAGGAAATTAAAGGTCAGTCGTTAAGGCATAGCTCAACATTTCGACTTGATCTTGTTTCGCAGCACTTGAACGCAGCAAAGGAATTCGAATACGCTTTGCAACCTAGCATGGTTCGTGCCCGGTAATAGCACAGAAATAGAGCACGACTGCTTGCCTGCATTGCTTTGTAACTCTTTGCTTCCAAAAGCGTGCCAGCCTTCCTTCGGCGACGGGCTATGCCCTCCCTGACGACCAGCGCCATAGCATGGCCGAGATCCATTGACGGTTTGGGATATTCTTGATTCTTGGGTCACGATTACTGGATCCTTCGCGCTGCTGTGTCTTACGTATAGTTACAGTTTTGAAATATAAGTAGTTGAGGGAGACCTCAATGTGAAATAGGAGGGAAATGCTGTGTTTGGCTCGACTTTGTCTGAATCAAAATTTGCCGTGACGCCCACAATGTTCCACAAGCGAACTGACCATTTATACTCGACGACTCCCACCAATAGACCGATCACGAACTCTTACGCTATTTTGACACCATGGATGCGGAAGCTGAGGTACAGCCCGTTTTGACTGCTCACGGTATGGGATATTGTTGTGCTCAGCCTACGGCACCCGCCTGCCACATGACCTCACGACGCCCTGATCACAGGTAGCGCCGCGAGTGCTCCTGATGCCGCTCATAATGGCACAGCAATGTACGTGTCTACAACACTATATTTAGTCTATCCCTTCTCATTTCTCGTTCAGCCCTCAACAGCCGAACAATATTGAACCGTCAACGCCATCCCTGAGGACCTCCGAGATGATTTCTGCAAGTTTTTCCGACTCCCCCAACGCGCGTTCGAAGACTGTAACAACGGCTGCTGGGCCTGACACGTATGGCGTGCGTGCGTATCCTTTGTGTCTGAGAAGCAGTTGCTCAACTTCGGTTTACCATCTTTAGGCTCTCAATCAACACCCGTCTGTCTCAGCTTCTTATACTATCGGTGTATCCGAGGATAAGGGTCAACGACGCACCATGGAGGACGCATACGCCTTTGTCGCAGACTTCGCCAATGTTCGTGGACAGGGTTACTTTGCCATTTTCGACGGCCATGCGGGCAAGCATGCGGCCGAGTGGTGTGGACAACATTTTCATGAGGTAGGTGGCTCTGTCGACACCTGGGTGCATAAGCTTTGATGTGCATCCGTGTACTGTAGTACTTGCTCGATGCCTTGCGCGGTTCTGCACCTACTATCCCCGACGTTTTGAACCAGACTTTCCATTCGGTCGATTCTCATCTTTCCCGACTGGCGGCTGATGGTCAGACTCATTCGGGATGTACAGCCGTAACTGCCTTCCTGCGAATAGAAGATATGCAAGGCGGACAAAATTTTTTTTCTGATATCGCCGATTCACCACCTCAGAGTCACGATACTATTACTAATGGCAGTCCCGGAGATAGCGATGGAGAAAGTCCCGCTAGTAACAGAATGGAAAAAAAGAAGAAAAAAAGTGAACGTATACGGAGTGTCGTCAAACAAATATCAGAACCGTTTTGCCCAGTCTCACCAACTTCGTCATCGCCTCGATCATCCTCACGTAATTCTACATCGATTCCCTCAGAGGTGCTCGAGATTCCCAGTTCCCAGCAGTCGCAGCTGCGACGCGTATTATACACGGCAAATGTTGGAGATGCCAGAGCAGTCTTGAGTAGGGGGGGCAAAGCTGTACGATTGACTTATGATCACAAAGGTAGCGACAAGCAGGAAGCAAAAAGGATTATGGACGCCGGAGGGTTTGTTATGAATAACAGAGTGAATGGTGTACTGGCTGTGACGCGTTCGCTGGGCGACTCCTCGATGAAGGAGTTTGTTGTGGGATCACCATATACCACTGAAACAGAGTTGAGTGAGGAGGACGAATTTTTGGTCATCGCTTGCGATGGGGTGCGTCCTTTGTTTGCATTTGACATCAGAGTATCGATGCGGTTTCAATAGCTGTGGGACGTAGCGGAAGATCAGAAAGTGGTCGACTTGGTACGACATATACAAGACCCGCAGGAGGCCTCCAAACTTCTTCTTAAATTCGCATTGGAAAACTTCACCTCGGACAACGTCACCGTACTTGTCGTACGCTTTAAGAACAAATAATTATGGACGTCAATCAGCACATGGAAGATTCTCTGTCCCTGTCATCCCTCCTGGTGTATTCTAAGTATAAACAAGGTTCGAATTCCCATCTTATGATTTCCCGTTTCGTGGTCAACTGTTGTCATTATTAACTAGTTGTACCTACCTCTTGTATCGGTCGTCGCGTTATTCTACATTTACCTATTTCGGTAAAAATTCTGTGACGACCGTCACATCTGGGGACCTTATGTACTTGAATTCGGAGACCTTTATTGGCTAAAGATATGCACCAGATGGCTTCAATGCGAATAATCAATGGTTGTGTTCAATGAATTGTCAGCAGTCAAGCGTTCATGCAATGTCTCTGATACTAAGTGCCTTTAGTAAAATCTTCGCTGCAGAGCCCTGTTGGAAGATCTCGTTTTGTTATTAGCACATGCTCAGCTGATCGGCCCCATCTCGGATGGAACAATGACTTGCGCGAAAAGACGATGAGAAGACGAATAGCGGCCTGCCAACTCTAGAATATCACTGTATACGTACACCTTCCCCTCCCTCCGAAGCTGGTGGAGCAGGAAAATTCTGCAACGGTTCACTTATCGGGTGTCAGCGGTTATATTCCATGAATTTGTTTATTTGAAAGCGTCTCACGTTCTTATATCCCAGACGTCCTCACTACTCCGAGTTAACCTGCGTTGAGCCCACCATTCGGCGCGTTTACGAATCCACTCTGTTCTTTTTTCTTCGGCTGAAAGCCCCTTCAAGCTTAGGCAGAATTTGAATTCATCAAATTTGGGGCTGCATTCTGCTGTGTGGCCATATCGGTAAATGGTGCGTAGCTGAGATCCAAGGACTGCGAGGATGATATAGTTCGTCACCATTTCGGGGTGGGCAAAGGTAACTGCGCACCGTTGCACCTGAAAAAATCATCTAGTAAGGATAGACAGCTTGGTATGTCGTCAGGGGTTGGGTGAACAGCGGAGAGGTAAGCTACCTCTTGCTTCGCGGCTGTCGCAAAGTCTACAGACATGGTGGGTTTCAAACTCAGCGAGCGAGCGTTGTAGTTATTTCAGTGAATGAAAAAGTACGGTGAATCAATTCGTTCCTGCAATGATTTTCATCCACAAGTAAAATAATTTACAAAAGGGTTTCCAAACTGTTAAAAATCTTTGCTTGTAGCGAAAGAAAATGGACGCTCTGGGAATTGAACCCAGGACCTTTCGCAAGTCACTGATGCGAAGCGAACGTTATACCCCTAAACCAAGCGCCCTCCTATCATGGATTGTCCAAACATACCAATATATTGTTGCGTTTGAATATTTGATGGAACCATTGTATGCGGAACAAGAAAAGTCGACCTTGAGAGGCAATTCACCGGTTTGTGTGTGAGGAAGAACTTCAAGCTGAAGGAAGTGATTGTACGATGAGTGCCTTCTTGGATCAAAGCCTTGAGCAGATCGTTATATCGGATTCTCAATGCATACTGAAAGTGAACTCATTCTGAGCCCAGGTAGTGTTGTACCGGGTTATGACGAAGAATATCCCAAACCCAAGTCAAGGAGCTTGTGAGGCTGGATTTAAATGGAGGAATGGGTATTCTTCTGGATCGATTCGCATGCATTCGCCTTCCAAAGGTTGTCATCACTGAATAGGTGACCACTTTCAGACGTTAGAGCATAGAGACATTTCATTATCGACTTTGATCAAAGCGACTCTCTTGATCTATAAGGGGATTCTACGAGGTAAGGTAGGGGGATGGGCCCGCTGTAATGTTCAAGTCATACTGCAGATGCACTGGGGGCTGTAAGGAAGATGGAATAAATTGTGATGAATTGTCTAAGATAGCTGCAAATCTCCACTTACTGTGCCCAATGATGACAGGACTACATATAAGCTCAGTTGTTTACTGGGCGCTTGGTTTAGGGGTATAACGTTCGCTTCGCATTTAGTGATTGCGAAAGGTCCTGGGTTCAATTCCCAGAGTGTCCATTAGTTTTCTGCAACATCTCTTGAAGGATATTACGAGTATGGCTGGTCAGAGCGCCTATATTGCTTCATTTTACAACTATTTTGGAATGGATAATGCAAAAGATCATGTGACTTGTAGAGTGGTTGACAAAGAGGTACTAATAACGCCGAATTTGCTGGACAAAGTGGTTTTTCAGTTTCTTGTTTTATTCTCAAATGAATTATACCACGTTGGATGTTGTCATAGATTTTTAATGATTAGTAGTTGCTGCTGATCGGACTGTGAATTTAGAGGTTCCGATTGCGCAGTGACCACTCTACCGGTATTGTAACCGGGGCAGTTTTGCTTCCTACACATGTCTCGAATACGTATCCAGTCAACGAGCAGGGCATTCAACATTGTCGTCCCCGCACTCTTCAATGCCATATCCGATCTAGAAACCTCATTATCGCCTAGTCTCACACTTTTACGACTTCGAGCCCACTCGTTCACCCTCTCTGACGGTATATATGTCCTCCACATTATTCAAGCTACATTTTGGCTCGTCATAATGCAAGAACCGGCCTTTCCCATCAAGCTGTTCATCCCCATTTTATACGGCATTGCTCTCCTCATCCCTCTCACATCCCAGTTTTTCTTACCGGCGATTCCGATCTTTGCATGGGTCCTCACATTTTACACATCTCGTTTTATCCCTGCTGCATATCGACCCACCATATCCGTCTCTCTCCTTCCCACCCTGGAGTCTGTTCTTTATGGCGCCAACATATCAGACATCCTCACTCGTTTTACGCACCCAGTCCTCGACATTGTTGCGTGGCTTCCATATGGAGTCATCCACTTTGTCGGCCCATTTGTTGTAGCAGCCGCACTTTGGCTCTTTGCCCCAAAGCCAGCCCTAAAGTTTTGGGCAAGTGTCTTTGGTTATATGAACCTTGCAGGTGTTTGGTGCCAAATACTCTTCCCCTGCTCTGCTCCATGGTATGAATTAATTTATGGGTTAACCCCTGCCAATTATTCGATGCCGGGTTCACCGGGAGGTCTCGCACGAATCGATGCGCTATTCCATTCAACAGGTTACACTACCACCTTCTCCAATGCTCCTGTTGTGTTTGGAGCCTTCCCGTCCCTCCATGCCGGATGCGGGACCCTCGCAGCCCTTGTAGTCTCCCATTTTTTCCCGGCACTTACACCGTATGCTTGTGTTTATACTGGCGTCCTGTATTGGGCAACTATGTATCTCACACATCACTACCTCATTGACGTCGTCGGTGGTGCGTGCCTCGCCACCGCCTGCTTCTACCTCTTCCTCCCGACGGAACTTGCCACTCGTCCGAATGCCGCTGCGCGGAACAAGCATGAGCTGTATGACCTCGAGGCGCCAACAGCGAACCGACGCGTATCTGCCTTTTCAACCACGTCGTCTCTCGACTCGCAAGATGAGGAAGAGCAGGATATTGCATACCGCTCGCCCACCGCGTCGAATTCAGCTGCGCCATATGTTCCGCAACCAGGACCGCCACGGCGTATCCATACACACACTGCTAGCATTGCGAGTTTGATCCGTGCGGATGAGCGCGTGGAGGATGGTTGGAGCCCAATTGGACAGGGTTTTGTTTTCCCACCTACACCAACGAGCGGGGCGATGCCACCCAGAGATTGGGAGCGGGAGAGGGGGGAGAGACAGGCGCCTGTGGCTTTGCGGCAGTCAGGAGTGGGGAGCGTAAGCGGTATACCCAGATCACGCAGTCCGAATTCGAATATTCGGACGGAGAGATAGATCATTGTTATGTATATATGTTAGACGCAGCGGTGGGTCAGGTTCCCCACCCACACTCTTTTATTTATCTACTGTTCAGTGTATTGACACGCACTTTGTTGAGATTACTGACAGTGCTTGATGTTCATGCTATCCATGTACGTATCTGTACGGGAGCCTGATTCTCAAACCTAGAGATTAATAATTAATGAATTTTTGATTAAAGTACCGAGAAGTTGACTTGAGGATGCCTTGCCACCTTTTAACTTGGTCCTACTTTAAGACAAAACATCGTAACTACAGCGTAAGCTCGCAGGCAACTGAATCAAATACGGACAGCTCAGTCGCCATCACCATGCTTTGTCATTTAGCTGAAGGCGGGCCCAGATACAGCGGTGTGGATACAGATCTCGAACCGAACGCTTTCGCCACATTCAGGGGAAGGGAAGGCTAGACACAACTCACTTCGCGAGTCCCCTCCTTGAGTCTTACTCCCCGCATTTTTAAAGCCAGTCTCGTGCATGACCAAGCACCCCAGTACGTACACCCCAAGATATCGACCAATCAAATATTATTGCTCGGTTTCTTGAGAACTTAGGGAGTTATCACTACTAGTAGGTGGGAAAGGTCTTGATATGTATTTCAAATGTAGAGGTCGCATAAATCTGTAGGGAACAAAAAGTGAGAGAATGGTATGTGAAGAGCTTATCTGACCCGCCAAATAGCCCCATCTACAGAATGATCATCGGACACTCAGATCATTCTACCAGTCATGCCACAGCTTTGACCTGTCGCTCATTGAAAGTTACCTGCCATGTGATTCGTATACTTTAAATTGGTATAATATACATTACCAAGACGACTTGTCTTTGAAGTAAGCATAACCGCATTGGATCCAGGCCCTACAATTGTGAAGCTCCTACAACCTCTTAGTCTCCTTACGTCGTAGTCCCTGATGTGGCCGGCGTGTCATTTGGGTAGAACATGAAGCCAGTAAGTTCCACTGGAGATGAGAAGCAGGTTCCGATCCAACCTTTGGGTATGAGATGGATTGTAGGGGTACTTCGGTTATTAGTAGTAAAAACATTCTAGTCCCCTCTACCCCTCGGGGGCACTCCAGAAGCTCCCACAGCTGGTGGACGGAAGGGATATTGAACAAAGACAAAGCCTGCGAGACCCAACGCTGTAAAACAAGGTTAGAACATGCTTTCAATGCCAGGAATGATACATACCAAAGCCCGAAAGTTTCTCGAACGGGGTATGCCAATAGATGGCCGTCACAAATGTCATCAATAGCCAGAGTCCGAATAGAGTCGTTGCAGCCACCACTGCCGACTTGAAAGAAACGGAAGTAGGTTCTGGCGAGAAAATGATTTTCCATGCGGGCTCGAGCTGACTGTGCAAAAATAGTATAGAGAGCGTGAGGAGGAAAATATGACCTGAGACATCGTGGCCGTTATATAATCTCGGACTTGCCGCCCATGTGGAATCCAGCGAGGGCATGAGTGAGGCGGTAAACAGAGCGGGGTGCGTGCTGGGGGATATGATCGTTTTGGTGTAGCAGTACTCCAATGGGACGGTAAGAATGACGGGAGGCTTTTCAGGTGTATCTGGAGGAAGCCGAAGAACACATCTGCCGCCTGACGCGACTAGTAAACGTTCAAGTACGCCTGGGCCGAAGAACCATGCTACAAATGTTCCCCACACGGCTGTCGCGAGGGCCCATCGAAACCACGCCTCACGCGTGCGCGTGTGCAGAGGGCTTGTCAACCACATCGCAGCAAATGCGGCGGACGTCCACCCCCAAGCCTTCTTGATGAACAAAGAGTTAAAGATGTTAGCCCTTCGGGCAAATATAGACTGGTGGTGCAGTGGGTGAGGGAGGTGAGATAATAGTGGATCAGACGTGTCAAGATAAGTATTGTTCAACACTGAGTATAGCGTTCCGCCTAACACGGCGACTGACAGCAAACTTAGTAACGCCCACCGCGTTGAGCTCATGGAAGTGTAGACGTCACCACTATGTTTTGTCACACCTTGTGACAGCTTTGGGAGTAAAGAATTTTTGCTAACTCACTAACTGTATTGATTGTCTCCTCCCATAACTTGTCGTCCATGTGATCATTCTGCTGTTTCACCCTTTTTTCGCCATCTTCAGTTTCTGCAACACCACTCATGATAACTATTTTTCAACATACCATCAATGTATGTCCCATAGGATTGGAAGTATGATCTAGGGTGTATTTACAGAATATATCTTCCACTTTATATTCTGGAAGTTGATATAGGGTGAGTAAAAATTTGCAATATCCTAGAACAGCATAGCTAGTTTGAATTTTATGATGTTAGCATACAGGCTTCATCTACATACATGTGGTTTGATGTGGGTGTCAGGGGACAACCTGGTTGGCCAACACTCCAAAGACTTCTGCATCTCTGAGGTCTGAACCTTTGCACACTCCAAACACAAGTCTGAACCTTTGGGTCATGGGTCTGAAGTCTTGGGTTGCAAGTCCAAAGTCTTGGGCCACTGGGTCCGAAACCTTGGACCACCTTGGAGGAATGACCCAAACCCTGGTCCAACATCTGGCCTTTGTTGGGGATGAAGCACCTTATGGGGATAGAAGTTAGGCAGGGTTGACAGTGCATAGGGATGTCCCTAGTTGGGCATTAGGTAGTCATATATAGTCTTTTCACTAGTAGTGGGAACTGTTGTAAGGGAGTGGCACTCCCTGTACAGTGATTATGGATCTATTTTTAGTACATCTTAGGTCCACATTCCACATCAGTCCACGTTCCACATTTCTTTAGATATAAATTCTTGTAAATAGTTAACACAAAAACTAGAGATGTTTGATCCCCCTCTCATTAGGACTTCTGTCTGCATCTGTGGCAGAAAGCCTTCTTACATATTGGAGCCTTACACATCATTGAATCCAACCTTGAGATTGAACGTCTCTTCCACATGATCTCAGGGGGCTTTCTCAGCGCATCCACTCCATGTTTGCATTCACTATCACCGTGTCAGAATTCAATTATTAAAGATAAATGTTATGGACAAATGTATTGTTAGCAATAATGGTGGAAAAGGTTTCCACATGAAGAGGATGGTGTTCGAAAATGAAATGCAATCCTACAGTAAAAGCGAAGGGCTTTCGGAATGTTTGCGAAGAAGTGCATGATTCCGAAGAGATAGATATTCCGAAAGGATTCTATCTCGTGGATCGGATGAACCATATGGTTTACGCCGATCACACCCAGTATGATTACATTCTTTCGAAGTATAATCAAATCTAAAGTGATAAGTTTTATAGGACTTACTTCGAAATGAAGTTGCTCTCTTTAATTGTTCACGACGAATTGTTAGGTCAAGCAGATCAATCAAGTAGACGTGCAATAATTGAACTAAAGAACATACATGCGAATGTGCTACCTATATACTGGGACGTTCAGAGGCAAAGGCGAATGGGGAGTAGTCCGTTAAGGAT
>QMFG01003388.1:0-35868 GCA_003314545.1 Ramaria sp. MG151
GATTTCATTGAATATACTTGAGTCTTACCCGTCTAAGACTGAATCTAAACTCTCTAGCATAACAATTGGAATGAATCTGGGGTGCTAAACTGCATGAGGTGATTATCTAGCTACAACTAAACTAATTACTTTTAATGAACTTGAAACTGATGCTCAGTCTTTTAGAACTACAATTGAAACATTCAACATAATTTTTCTGTGCAAGAAGAACAAGAAAAAAGAAAGGAGAAAACTTCTGAAACTCCATGCACATGTGCAGGCACTTCTCTGAAATAAATTTGAAGCTTCCAAAGCTTTGGTTGTGGATCAGTGCCCACATAGTTGAATAGGAATTGAACTGTAATTTCCTATTGCGTTTTTGTTGATGTTTCAAGTCCATGAGGACAACGATTGGTAGTTTAAAGAGTGCGAATGTGTGAGGGAATATATATGCAACTGTTCATGTGTCTTCGGGTTCATAGCCGATCCTCTGGTTGAATCTAAAAATAAATACTAAGGCATTTAGCCTTGAATCACATCCAAAACAACTTGTAAATCTTTTTGTATTTTTCTTTTATCTTGTCCAAGCTTGTCCCCCTTGATGCAAAAATCTGATTATGTAAGCAATTGTTTGAATAGAAAATAACATGGAACATTCATATAATAGAGTCAATGATTGTTTCACTAAACATCAGTGAAATGATTCAGTGCAACTGATGGGTGAGAAGGTTGTTGGGTGCAAATGATGTAATTGAGGTGATGATGATTTGGAGGATTTGGTTTGGAGGAACAATGATATGGACAAGGTGCCAATATCATGATCATGACACACTGCTATCTGTCCCACTCTCAGCTCACCTTCTACTGCTGAAGAAGAGATGGCCCTTGCTCAGTGGACAAAGGATGATCACTCAGCAAAAGCCCTGTTCACTCACCATATCCCAGACTCAACCCACATACTAAAACATCCCTTGAAAACTGATGGGACCTGATACAGACAAAGTATTCAACAAAAGGGGTCTTTGCTTAGGTTGATTTATGCTCCCAGTTCATAGAGTCAAAATGTCCTGACAAAGGAAATGTGCATGAGTTCCTAGATAACCTCCAAATCAAAAAGGAGGAACTAGCAACTTACGGCATGAGCATTGAGGAGGGAAGAAGGACTACTGTTTCACAATTATCAAGTCCCTACCCCCTCACCTATCTGCCTTTGCATCAAAATTGCTTGCTGGAGCCAAACTATACAGCTCAACAAAAACAATTGATCCAGATGAACTCATTGCACTCACATCAGAAGAGTACAAATGTCATCAAGCTCAATGTGCTTGTTGCAATGCAAGCACCTCCAAGGGAACTGAAAAGGATGAAGCTCTGTTAGTAGCTTCAATTGGTAAAGGGGGACGCACTTGTCAGAATTGAATTATGAGTGATAAGAATTGTAGATAAATGTGTGGTCAGTGTTAACAATTGGAAATGTTACTGATAATAGTAGAATGGTATTTGAAAGTAAACAGAAGTACTATAGTAAAAGTAAATGGCCTTTGGAATGTTTGCAAAAGGATGCATAATTCCAAAGAGATAGTATTCTGAAAGAATTCTATCCCATGAATTGAATGAACTTTACAGTCCATGTTGACCACAGCCAATGATATCACATTCTTTCAAAGTGTGTTTAAACTAATATAAATGAGATTGAGTACTCACTCAAAGGTGTGGTTATTTAGAGACTGTTGTTCAAGGTAGTTCATGACGAGTTGGCAATTTTGAGCAAAGCAAACAAGTAGATATACAATAATTGAACTAGAGAATATACATGCAAAGGTGCTTCTTATATACAAAATGGTCTGGAAGGGAGAGCGAATAGGAAAGAGTCTGTGAGGGTCAGAAAGTAGTTAAGGGTCAGAAAGTAGTTAAGGGTCAGAAAGTAGTTAAGGGTCAGAAAGTAGTTAAGGGTCAGAAAGTAGTTAAGATACTGTAAGAAGGTTTTCTGCTGCAGACGCAGACAGAAGTCCTAATGAGAGGGGGATCAAACTTCTCTAGTTTTTGTGTTAACTATTTACAAGAATTTATATCTAAAGAAATGTGGAATGTGGACTGATGTAGAATGTGGACCTAAGATGTACTAAAAATATATCCATAATCACTGTGCAGGGAGTACCACTCCCTTACATCTCCCCGGGACTAAAAATTTGACCGTCCCTGGTCAATCCATTCCATCAAAACATCACAAAATTATACATGTGTGCAGTGTGATGGGGGATGGTGCATATGATGTGTTTGTTGACAAGAATGATGCATGCAGGAACATGACAGGTGATACAGTGTGAGTGTGATGTAAATGTAACAGTGTGATGGGTCATGAGGCGTGATGTGAGGCACAATGAGAATGTGGTGCAGATGCACATAGGGAGAGTGAGACAAATGTAGTCTGTTTGAACGTGATGAGGCCAAATAGGAGTGTGCGCAAGAAACTGAATGCATGCATGAGAAGCTTACGAGTGTCCAAATGTGTGCAGATTTGAGTGGCTGGGTGATGGTCGAGTGGCTCAGGTTCATGTGACCTAGGTTACGTGTGTGATGCATTGTGACATGTGTCTGACTCTGCATGGTTTCTGGGTTTTGGGTGGCCTGGGTCACATGTCCAATGCATTGTGACACGTGTCCTCTGTGATGAGACATGTTTCCAGTGGTTTTCCTGCCTCACATGGTGGAACAAGACATTGGGGTAGCTGGTCATGAAGTCGCACAAGGTATCCAGGTGTGCGTATGTGCTGAGCTCCATGCAGCGCTGTTTGTGTGGCCAATGTATCATGACGTGTGTCTCTTTGACCAGTGCAGTCATCGTTGTCTCTGTTCCACAACTCAGCCTTGGGAACAAAGCCCAGCCTTTCTCCCATCTGCCTCGTCTCTCGGGTACCTGGCCTAGGTTGCATGTCTGATGCATTGTAACAAGGATGGGGCAGTGAGTGGATTCTATGGACCCTGACATGCTGTTTCATTCGTCGCACCATTGGAAATGCCTTCCAACATGTAGGGCAGCCATGTTGGCTCATTTTTTGGCCCCAATGGGGAAGGTGCAGAGTTGAGGCCAGCGGCTTGGGTCCTTCATTGACAACTGGAATGGGCTTGGCAACAGACAGTGGTGTAATGAGCAAAGCGATGGTTGGAAAGGAAGACTCAAGAAATGAAAGTGTTGTACTGTATACTTCCTCCTTGTGTGCATTCAATGCATCTGCTAGTCGATTGAGAAGAAAGAATAGCTTGAGTGAGTTTACAAGGAGGGAATCTGAGTCACCAGTGGATGTCATGACTTGGTATTGTGAGCCATGGAGCAGTGAGGTTCTGCAAGACACTGCATCCACCAGAATGGTGAGTGGCATGGTGACACGAGTGAGTGCTGGGACAGTGACAGTTGTGAGAAAGCCTAAATGTGAGTGGCACGGTGACACAAGTGAGTGCCAGAATGGTGAATGTTGCTGGATGCAATGAGTATGCACCAGTGATAGTGAATGGAAATGTGGAGTGGATGTGCTGAGAAAGCTGCCTGAGATCATGTAGAAGTTTTAATCTCAAGGTTGGATTCGATGATGTGTGAGGCTCCAATATGTAAGAAGGCTTTCTGTCACAGATGCAGACAGAAGTCCTAATGAGAGGGGGATCAAACTTCTCTAGTTTTTGTGTTAACTATTTACAAGAATTTAAATCTAAAGAAATGTGGAATGTGGACTGATGTAGAATGTGGACCTAAGATGTACTAAAAATATATCCATAATCACTGTACAGGGAGTGCCACTCTTACAATACATGTATGCTAATTAAAGGCCATAGAAATTAAAGAACAAGGGAAGTAGGAAAATTGTGAATAAGACCAATGGGCCAACAATAACTCCTGAAACATGTTTCCAAATTGCATGGTTCTTCGGGTAGGGATAACCACATACAAATTCTTTGGTAGGTGATTCTGAGAGTCTGGAGCATTCATATCATAGAGTCTAATGATATGACATGTCATTGTAAGCTTTGAGAGAATAGAAATGACTTGATCAGTGAGCTCATTGGGAAAGATAGGGATAGTGATGGGGATAGTAAGGGTGCATCTTTTCAAGAAGAGATGATGATCAGACCTGATTATTGACTGTTTAATCAAACATCAACATAGTGATCCAGGCAACTTGAGAAGGAACAAGATTGTTGAATGTGAATGGCCTGATCAAGATGATGATGATTTGGATTCCAAATGAAGCCTTTGGAAGCAATTCTTCAGAATGATAGGGGTAGTGATAGAAGGATCAGAATGTAATTGTGGCAACACTCCATGCAAAGTGCTAATGAGTTTGCCTTAGGTTTGATACCTAAAGCCTGCATGCAATGGTCCTTTCCTCAAATGGTATCTAGTGCAGTTGTTTGAGGGACACAGCAGTTGCCTATATTGTGAATCTGTGAGTAGGATAATTGTCTGTCTCTTTCCACAGAATTGGATTGGTTATGTGGATATCACAGCAGAAATGGTCGTCAGGTGACTAAAGCTGTATCAGTACCCTAACCCAATACTCTTCTTTGTATAGATGACATTGGTGGTTTATTTGACTTTCTTCTTTGCTGGTTAAAGAAGTGGATCTGTGATTGGAATACCATGATGATAATAGTCATCTAGTGGCTATTATGATATTAGTATCCTGCTACAATACCTGTGCTTCCTAGCACCAATGGCAGATGGGGTCAATAAATGTGATAAGTCTTGTGACTGTGACATGTGATGTAGTCTAGAAAATTCTAGACTATTCTTGAACTTGCTACTTGACTTGACTTTAACTTGAGTGTATTATTTTCTATTTGAACAGTCACTTATGTAATCATATGCTCACATCAGGGAGATAGGCTTGAAGAAGATAAAAGAAAATACAAAAATATCTACAAGTTGTTTTGGACACAATTCAAAACTAAATACCTTAGAGTTATTCTTTGTTTATTTTTAGATTCAACTGGAGGACTGGCCACAAACCTGAAGGCATGCGAACAGCTGCATAATGCCTAGTACAGGGGAAATCCAAAGATATGTATATGCAAGGAAATACAATAAAAGGGAACTCTCACCTAGTAGAGGGGAAATCCAAAGAGAAAAGTCCAGGGATCCCCACTACTAGTGAAAAAACTATATATGACTACCTAACGCCCAACCAGGGGCACTCCTATGTGCTGTCAACCCTGCCCAACTTCTATCCACATAAGGTGTTTCATCCCTGATGAAAACTGGATATTGGGTCAGGTGTTTGGGTCAGATGTTTGGGCCATACCCTGAGGTTGGCTGAGGTCTTGGGTGGTCCAAGGTTTCGGACCAGAGGCCCGAGACTTTGGACTGAGGTTCTCATGCTTTGGACTTGTGCCTCAAACATGTGAAGGTCTTAGAGGTGAAGAATTTGGTGAAAGCAGGTTATCCCCTGACACATGCCCCCTTGCACATTTGCACTCATTTTACCACTGATTACTATTTTTTTGGATATGAAACATCAATAAAAATGCAATAGGTAACAATAGATCAATTCCTATCCAATTGTATTGGTACCAATCCACAACTGAAGCTTTGGAAGCTTCGAATTATTTTGGACAAGTGCATGGAGTTTCATAAAATCTTTCTCTCTTTTTATTTTTCTTGTTCTTTATATACTAAAAAAATGATGTTGATTGTTTCAATTGTAGTTCTGATGAAATCCAGCATCTGTTTTAAAGCAATTAAAAGTAATTAGGCTTGTAGTAGCTAAATGATTGCCTCATGCAGTTCAGCACCCCAGACTTGTCCAAATCCCCCAATTTCTATCTCACCCTCAAGGAATCCCTCCTAGCTACAGATTCACTTAAATAGGCTTGTATTTCTTGTCAATAACTGAGGCAGTATATCTCCACAGACCCACTCTCATCTTCTCAGTGTTCTCTTGATATCTCTGTTACTATCTGTTTGATAGCAAATTGCCACTGGCTGTTTGCTCTCAATTCAAGGAATCTGTCATGCTCAAAAGCTATCTCAAATCTGTTAAGTTTTACTGTTATCTCTATCAAAGATTGTTCGTGCAGCTGTATGTGAACATTAGATGCTGACAGATTAGCCCCATGCCAGCACTTTCCCTCCATCAAACTTGCTTAGATAAGAAAATTAGCACTTCCTTGAGTGCATTGAATATACAACCTCAAAACATCAAAATAAATCACAATAAAAATATCAAAAATATACAAATATATTTCTTTCACATTTTTTATTAGAGTGTGACTTAGACTTGAGAATAAAACTTGGTGACTTGTTATTTTACAGAGAGAGACAAAGGTCTTTATATACATGTTGTTAAGAACTGGATCAGAACAGATGCAAAGATAGGGTTGGGACTCAAGATAGAGTCAACCGAGGCTTGGGGTTGGGTTGCTGAGGAGGGCCGAGGCCCGGCGAACGAGTCGAATGGGACTTGGCTTCAGCTTATGTGCTGCACCAGCTCAGAGTCCTGTCCTGTATCTTGGACAAGGCCCGAGGTCACCTGAAGGTCAGGCATAACCTTTAGCAAGGGGAATGAAGGAGCATAAGGATTAAAGGTAGAAGTATATTGGGTATCTTAGTTGATATCAGAACTGGCTTTCATGTACACGAATGAGTAGCTTATATATGAAGGGGTTCAGGGATCAGGGACCAAATGACTGAAGTCAGGGTCATAAGCTGTGCAAAGAGAGATTGAACATGAGATAGAAATAGGTATGAAACAAGTTTGAGGTGAACGGAGGCTCGGGCCTGAGGGCCCGGAGGTTCAGGGATCGGTTCGACGGTGTGTGTTCTGACAGTGCCCCCTCCTTAAGGCTGAGCCCTTGAAGTCTCATAGATGGGGTCCCAGTCACGTGACACATTCGGGTTGAGTGTGGAGTATAAGGGATGCACGTGATGGGGAGGTCTTCAGAGTTAGGTGCTCTCCCATTCCTTCCCCCATGTTGACCACTCCAGCTCCCGAGACTATAGCCGAATGATATGCACGGCTATTACGGGAGATGGAGGAGCTGGAAGCACAGGAGAGGGCCAAGGAGGCCCAAAAGAAAGCCGAGGAGGAGGCCAGAAAGAAGGCTGAGGAGGAGGCCCAAGAGAAGGCCGAAGAGGATGAGCGAGTGAGGACTGAGGAAGCCCAGAAGAAGGCAGGAGGAGGAACGAGTGAGGGCTGCAGAGGTGGCTAAAGTGAGGGCCAAAGCTGAGGCCAAGGCAGAGGCGGGGAGGGCAACACAAGGGCAGCTGACAGCTGAGTGTCACGATCACAATATGGACACCTCATCTATATCATTGTCCTTCCGAACCAATCCTTCCGAATGGATCTTCCGAATTCCAAATCACCCTTGCCTCAATACTTCACACACATTTGATCTGGTCACCCAGTCCAGTTCAGGAATCACTCCATGAAGTGTTTAGTGAAACAATCAATAACCAGGTCTGATCATAATCTTTTCTGGAAGAGAAGCACCCTGACTATCCCCATCACTATCCCCATCTTTTCCAATGAACTCATTGATTGAGTCATTTCTATTGTGTGGAAGCATGCGATGACATTCCATATCATCATATTCTATGATATGAATGCTCTAAACCCTCAGGATGACCCTCCGAAGGATTTAGGGATGGTTAGTTCTACCCGAAGAGCCATGTGATTCGGAAACATGTTTCAAGAGTTATTGTTGGTCCGTTAATCTTTTTCTTCATTCACAATTTTCCTACTTGCCTTGTTCTTTGTTTTCTATGGCCTTTAATTAGTATACATGTACCTTAGCTACTTTCCGACCATCACGGACTCATTCCCATTCGCTCTTCCTTCCAAATGGTTCAGTATATAGCTAGCACATTCACATGTATATTCCCTAGTTCAATTATCGTATGTCAACTTGATTCTTCTACTCACACTTGCCAACTCATTCCCAACTCACCTTCAACAACAACTTTATATTTTTTGAGTAAGCACTCCAATTCCACTTTTATTAGTTAAATCCACTTCAAGGAATGTAAGATCATTGGCTGTGATCGACATGAACTGCAAAGTTCATTCGATCCATGAGATAGAATCCTTTCGGAACCTCTATCTCTTCGGAACTATGCATTTTGTTCGCAAACATTCCGAAAGCCACTCACCTTTACTGTAGGATTTCTATTCACTTTCCAAAATCATTCTATTATCAATAGGAATGTTTCCGAACAGATTAACTAACCCAAACATTCATCTGCATCTTTCATCACTGATATTTGGATTCTGACACTGAGGCAAAGGGCAAAGGCCGAAAGGCGGATGAGTCTGAGGTAAGCAGTTCAGAGAGGGTGCAGGTAGTTGGGGTGAGTGTTTATTTTTATTTTTTATTATTAATTTTTATTTTATTTTATTTTTTTCATGGCTGACGTCCCAACAGGAGGTTTGCATCCCATGCAGCCGTCATGGCAAGCATTGTGTGCTGGGCCAGGCAGGGGCCTGGTGCATCCATTGCTGTGAGCGCAAAGTGGCCTGCAAGTGGTCAGGGGTGGCCAAGGAATTAGGCCCGAGGGCCAAGAAGCCAGGGCCACCTGAAGGCTCAGCTGGAATGGAGGAGGGGCCATCAAGGAAGAAGGCCAAGGGGATTGCGCCTGTCATGGGGCCAGCTGAGGTTGCAATACCAAGGGGGGTTCAGGTCTTGGAGGCACTGCTGGAGTGCATCATTGATGCCCTGGAAGAGGGCAATCGCCTCTGAAAGCAGCAAGCCCTCGTGGCGAGGCATACGGGGGAGGTCCTGGAGCACGTACTCCAGGCCTTGAGATGGGGGGTAGAGGCATAGGAGGATGCTGCGATGACCCTTTGGCACATCAAAGGGTCCCTTGGGGAGATCGCTGAGATTGAGCAGTGGGGTCTCAGGGATTCGGACGACTAAATTCCTCGGACAGGGGACATGGGATCAGGGGCTCAGGGGGGTTTGGAGGGTGACATGGATGCTGAGGTTCGGGTGGAGAGGGAAAAAGTGATGGAGGAGGAGACTATAGTAACTAGGGAAGGAGATAATAATAATGTTTTTTTTTTTGAGTGGAAGAGTTTGGTTCAGGTTCAGGTCAAGATATCTGGAAAGGGTTTAAGAAAAAAAGAGGAGGGAAGTGTCACAATAGTGTTTTGGAACACCTCCCTGTTATCGCACCGAAGTATGCTTTCTGATCATCTCCGAAGATCCCCTTCGGAATTTCGAACCACTCTTGCCTAATTCTTCATACACATTTGGTCCGGTCACCCAATCTAGTTCAGGGATCACTCCATGAAGTGTTTAGTGAAACAATCAATAACCAGGTCCGATCATAATCTTTCTAGAAGAGAAGCACCTGGACTATCCCCATCACTATCCCCATCTTTTCCAATGAACTCATTGATCGAGTTATTTCCATTCTATTGAAGCTTGCGATGATATTACCTATCATCAGACTTTATAATATGAATGTTCTAGACTCACAGGATCACCTTCTGAAGGATTTGCACATGGTTATTCCTACCCGATGAGTCATGCAATTCGGAAACATGTTTCAAGAGCTATTGATGGTCCGTTAATCTTTTCTATCATTCACAATTTTACTACCTCCCTTGTTCTTCTATTCCTATGGTCATTAATTAGTGTACATGTACCTTGGCTACTTTCCGATCCCCATGGACTACTTCCCATTTGCCCTCCCTTCCGAACTGCTCAGTATATAGGTAGAGCATTCACATATATATTCCCTAGTTCAATTATTGTATGTCAACTTGATTCTTCCTACCCATACTTACCAACTCGTCCTAAATTCACCTTGAACAACAACCTCATATCTGAGTAAGCACCCCAATTCTACTTTTATTAGTTGAACCCACTTCAAAGAATGTGAGATTATTGGCTGTGATCAACATGGACTGCAAAGTTCATTCGATCTATGAGATAGAATCCTTTTGGAACCTCTATCTCTTTGGAACTATGTGTCAGAATTCAATTATCAAAGATAAATGTTATAGATGAATGTTATGTTAGTAATAACATTCGGAAATGTTTTCATATGAATAGAATGGTATTTGAAAGTGAATAGTAATTCTACAGTAAAAGTGAAGGGCTTTCGGAATGTTTGCAAAGAGGTGCATAGTTCCGAAGAGATAGATGTTCCGAAAGGATTCTATCTCGTGAGTTGGATGAACTATTTAGTTCATGCCCATCACAGCCAATGGTGTCACATTCTTTCGAAGTGTATTCAAACCCAAATTGATAAGTTTTATAGGACTTACTTTGAAGTGAAGTTGTTGTTCCAAATTGTTCACAACGATTTGTTAAGTCAAGTAGATCAATCAAGTAGATGTGCAATAATTGAACTAGAGAGCATACATGCAAATGTGCTACTTATATACTGGGAGGTTTGGAGGCAAGAGTGAATGGGGAGAAGTCCGGTGGGAATCGGAAAGTAGCTAAGGTACATGTATGCTACTTAATGACCATAGGAAATAGAGAACAAGGGTTGGGTGAAAATTGTGAATAAAAAAAAGATTTAACGAACTAGAAATAAATCCTGAAACCTGTTTCCGAATCACATGTCATTTTGGGTAGATGAACTCTTGTTTCACTTCCTTAAACAACGACCCTGAGTGTCGGATATGAATGCGTCAACATATGGAATCATATGTCTTGTCACCATAAGCTTTTAGAAGCATAGAATCAACCCTGATATTGAGTTCCTAGAAATAGATGGGGATAGTGATGGGGATAGTGTAGATGCTTCTTTTCTGAGGAAAGGCTAATAACAGAACCTGATCTCTTGGTTGAGTTCTTGTGATGTTATTAGGACGAGTCAGGGTGTCAAGGGTGATGGAATGTTGAATGGTTCATGTGTGATGAAATTGTTGACGATTCGTATTCCAAAGATTCGATTCAGACAAATGTTGTTCAGATGGTTTGGAAGGTGGAGTAGGACACAAATCATGATCGTGACACTATGCATATTGTTCGCAAACATTCCAAAAGCCATTCGCTTTTACTGTAGGATTTATTTTCATTTTTGAATACAATTTTATTATCATTGGAAACATTTCCAAACAGAATCACTAACACCTCACTCATCTACAACTTTTATCACTGATATTTGGATTCTGACAGGAAGGGGGTCAAGGATGGAGGCTTGGATTCAGAGGTTGGGGTGTTGGGTAGGGATGTACTTGGTTGATGAATTTATCTAAGAAAGTGACCGTGTGATAAAAGAGAAATGAGGGTTTGGGTTATGGGTTCCAAGGTCCAGGTTTGGCAGGGTAGGCAGAGTGGAACTCAGTCACAACTTTGGACGTGTGTCTGAGTTTGGTTGCAAGGATTCATGATGTTTCTTCATCGGTGCCTTCATAACTGGCCCATTGGACCAGGTATAGGAGGTTGCAAGGCTTTTGATGTTTGTCTAGCTTTAAGTCGAGGATTTCAGACACCTCGTACTCAGGTTCACCATCAATTTTGATGGGCAGTGGCAGAGGTTCGGTTTGGTTAGGAAAGGTGTTCGGGACCGAGGGTTTGAGCATTGAGATGTGGAAAACAGGGTGGACTTCACGCATGCTGTCTGGGAGCCATAGGGTGTATGAGTGTGAACCGGGGCAGCCAAGGACTTCAAAGGGGCCAAGGTATTTTTTGGTGAGCTTCTTTGAGGGTCAGGTGGTACAGAAGAATTGTGCTTTCATGAAGATGTGGGAACCAATCAGGAGCTTGTGGTCTGGGTGTCTTTGGGCGTCGGCCGAGATCTGGTAGTGAGATTGAGCCAGTTTGATTTGCTCAGTGCAGCACATAAGCTGAAGCCAAGTCCCATCCGACTTGTTCGCTGAGCCTCAGCCCCCCTTGGCACCCTGACCCCGAACCTCAGTCGACTCTATACTGGGTCCCAACCCTATCTCTGCCTCCGTTCTGACTCAGTTTTTAACATTTCTATTCACTTTTGAATATCACTCAATTACTATTAGAAACATTTCCAAACAGTACTACTAACATTACATTCATCCACAACTCTTATCACTGATAATTGAATTCTGACACATTGACAGTGAACCAGAGTATAAGATATCCAAAATCCTGGACTCCAAGCTAGACAAATGACCTAGACACTGCAACATCCTCTACTTGGTACAATGGGCTGGATATGAAGGGACCAATGAAGAAACACTTGCCTCCGAACTGGGCAATGCCCCAGAAATCATCACTGACTTCCACATCACATATCCCTCAAAACCTGGCCCCTGGACTCTCTGAAAACTCTCTTTATTTATTATTTTCTTCACATGGTCAATTTCCATAGATAGTAATCACATTTCCATAAACAACTTAACAATCCTCCCCTACATATGTACAAGTCCCTTTTCCAATCACACTTCACTTCCATTCCAAGTCTCCATCTGAAAATCCATTTTAATATTTAAACAATAACATTACAAGTCACTACTTTTCCTCCCTCTCTCTTTGACTCTCTTTCTCCTTCCCTTTCCCTTTCCCACTACCTGTCTCTGCCCCATGCAGCTCCTGTGTTCCCAGTCGCACTCTGGGCACTGGACTCCACCCCAGAAATTGGATGTCTGGATAGCTCTGGGGTGCTTGGCCCTACCTCACCTCCCTCCCAGCACTCAAGTATCTTGACCATCCTCTCCATGACCACCACAATCCAGGCCTGCAGCTGGATGTTTGTGTCCATTGCCCATGTCTGGGCCTGGAGAATTAACTCCAGCACCCTCATTGGATCTGAATGTCCAGGATCTGGCCTTGATGAAGAACCCGCCAGGAGGGAGATGAACACCCCTCCAGCCCTGGGAACTACCCCCTTTCTCTGTGGCCCCTTATTTGGCCCCAAATCATTGCTGTCCACAACCTTCTCATTGGGCCTCTTCTTGCTCTTGACTTTCTGCCTGGAAAGGTCACACCCAATCTACTTTTCCTAGCAGAAAAGGCATGCCTTCCTGCTGCTCCAGACCATGCAATCAATCTTGTGGTTCTGGCATTCCTGGCAAGGGAACGTAATGGTGGGTACTGACTACTCATGGCCTTCAATCAGTAACTACACCCAGAATGTGGACCCAAAGTCACTGGCAATGGTGGAGCTGTCTCTGGCTCCCTGCTCCCACCTGGGACCAGGAGAAGGCCTCCCTGATGTAACCAGAGGCCCTACAGCAGCTCTTGCTGATAAATAGCAATATCAGCCTTCAATTTCCAGAGCTGCTCCACACAGTGCACCTGATCCTGCCTCTGCTTCTCCCTCAATCTCTGCTCCGTATCCTCCTTTTGTTTGGCATCTGCCTCCTGCTCCCAGGCCTCCTAGTCTGCCTTTTCCTTCTCTTCCAGCTCCAAGGCCTCCCAATCCAGCCTCTCCTTTTCCACCAGTTCCTGGGCCACCCAGTCTGCCTCCTCCTTCTCCAGCTGCTCCTTCTTGGCCTGCTCCACCTTATGTTGTGCTTCCTCATGCACCTTTTTCTCAGCTTTGCACTTCCACTCTTCTTCACATGCATCCCACCAGCACCTCAGCTCAGTCATTTGCTGTGCAATCTGACACTGCTCCTCACTGCCCTCTTCTGTTGAGGGAATATCAAACAGCTCTGGCAACATCTCTCTTTCACACTGAGATGGTGGTCAAGAGCAACCTGTAAAAAACTTAAAATTTTATTTCAGCCTAACTTTTATATGGTGGCAACTATTTTCCCACAGTCCTTGTGGGCTCCGCCCTTAAGGGGGAGGTACTGTCACAGTTACATATCTGGCCAATCTCCGGATCTCCAGTTTCATCCAGAAAACCTTGTTACTCTTCTATCCTCGCTTCCCTTGTCATCCCATTTTAACCCCCTCATTTCTATGTTTTGGAAATCTTTTTTTTTGATAGTTATGAAACACGTTTCACTTATGTTAATCATCCCCAGACCTGATCCCTGAGACCCTTCGTATATAAACCCAAAATCCTTTTGTATATTCCTCAGTTCTGATATTGACATAATACACCTCATTCTCTACACACACTCTCTCAATGCTACAACCTGCAATGAGCTATAGCTCACCCAGACCCTCCAGATACTTGGATTTCCAAAATACAGGGACAGAATGCTGAGTTGGTGCAACACACAAGTTGAAGCCAAGCCCCTCTGACCCAGCTGGAAGTCCACTGGAAACTTCTGGAACCCATTCTACGCTAAGTGACACATTCCAGAAACAGCTTCATCATTCCCAGATAGTCATTTAACATCAGTGACAACATGACATTTAACAAGAAGGGTGTATGTATTAGGGTATCTCAGTTGATATCAGAACTAAACTTTACATGAACTAGTGGCTTATATATGAAGAGGTTTGTGGATTGGGAACTGAATGACCAAGGTCAGGGTCATAAGCTATGAGGAATTGGGATCAAATGTGAAGTAAAATAAATGTGAAACAAGTTTGAGGTATCCTGGCCCTCAGGCCCTCAGGTCCAGGGGGTTGGGATTGAGGCTTGGGGTAAATTCTAATACAAATATAAAACTAGCACTAAAGGATAAAGGAAGAAAGAAACATACAGGGGAGAAAAGAAACATACAGGGGAGAAAAGAAACATACAGGGGAGAAAAGAAACATACAGGGGAGAAAAGAAACATACAGGGGAGAAAAGAAACATACAGGGGAGAAAAGAAACATACAGGGGAGAAAAGAAATCTAACATGGAAAGAAGGGGGAAAGGGGGAAAGGGATAGAAGGAGAAAAGAGAAAAAGGGAAGAACAGGTTGTCCCCTGACAGAGTTCTATTTGACTATATGACCTAGTTCTTCACAGCATAATAAGAAGGAATTTTGGCAGAGATACAGCATTGTTGAACAGGATGACAGCGTTAAGAAGATGGGAGGAGTTGGGATTTGCATGATTGGGGGCAATTTTGCATGAGGCTGGAGTTTTGGGTGACAATAAACAAGTGACAGGGACAATAGATTTAAGTTATGGTGTGATTTCGACAGAGGAATTTATGCTATAGTGTGAAGAGCTAGGAATTGGAGCAGAAATGATGTTCTTTTAGGAGAAGGGGAGAAAAGGAGGAATATTGTATATAAAGAAGTATTGGACAAAGGTACTTGAAGAAAAATAATGTAGGAGTAGTAAAAGAACCATGGGTTTGTGATGCTTGGTACAATGAGGGATTTTCTCTTGCACCGTAGCCCGAGCACAGCGAGGATTCGCTCTGTGGCGATGCCACTTTGAGGCCACCAACGCAGCTAGTGGTCACGGCGAGATGTGTGGTGGTGTAGTTCATTGTGGGTCCTTGCAGCACCTCACCCATTCTGGACGCATAACACCTTGGAGGACCAGATAATGAGGGTGCCTTTCAAGACGGGGGGTATACGCATAACTTTAATAAACAATTGCTAAAAATCGCTTGTTGTCATACATCGGTGAGCAACAAGACCTTACATGTGCGGACAAAAACGTTTCTCAGCTGTCCTTCCTTGCTTGATTCACCGTTCTACTTCTTTTATGGATCATGAAATCGGAATGGACAAAAAGGACCCAGATATATCATCCTATTGCAGGTTGTGCTCGATTTTCTCTATCCTTCGGTGAACGTCGCTTGTTCGCGGACCCCTCAATAATCCATATTTCTTGCAGTAATTGACTATCGTATCCTGGTTGACACGTTGTCTCACTTTTACAAGTCCTGAATTAGGTGACCATCTTGGGTCTATGGCAAAAACAAAAACAAAAACGTTAGTCGGCATATGTTTGCTGTATTCCTAATTAGGACACAGGGCAATTGTCCAACAAAATGGATTTCGGGAGGGTTTTCGCACTTCTCTTCCTAATACCACCTACTTGTCGCCGTGCGACTTTTCCAGACGTGGTCTTTCCGACGCCGGCGTCCCTCACTCTCGCTGTATCGCTATTCTAACTACCCCGACTGTGGTTAATTTGACCCCAGCGTCTACATCTAGACTCCCCCAAACAGGCTTTCTCGTGGAAACATATCTATCGTACTCTATAGCCCGTAACTTTTCAAATCGCCCACTTTCTATGCCTGTCTTTGCAGAACAAACGAATACGTTGGAACCTATTTCGTCTTTAACTCAAGAAGAGCTGTGGAGAGCGAGGAGTATGGAGATTCAGACTACGGAGATGCGGGGTACTGAGGTGTGGGATACGGATATGCAGGCTTATATTAATTCAGTATGTGAGGTTTTGGGGATAGTCCAGGAAGGTTCAAGTGTACAGGTGCGCTGCGCAGTTAAGAGAGAGAAACTTAGCTCAAAATCCAATATCCTCAGAATTCCATGATCCCCCACATGTCGAACCAGAGTCACCCCACTGCGTCCGCAAGCACTGCGTCCGCAAGCACTACGTCCGCAAGCACAACGTCCGCAAGCACAACGTCCGCAAGCACTTTAGGATTTGAACCCTGGAGTGTTATACCAAGAAAATTTACCGATTGCACACCTGAAAGCGTGGTATTTTCTCCGGGTCAGACCATCGCATCCCCTTGGCCAGATACTCCGGACCCTTTTACCCCACCACGTATCATCGATCCCGCATACATCCATGCTTCAGAAGATACACTCCATGCGTCCAATGGGCTGCTCGAACCGCAAACACCAGAGTCATATGGTATTAATATACCCAAGGGATGGTCACCTCCTGTCACTGTTCAGGAATACAGGTCTATTAACACCCCAACATCTTCGCCACACCGCGTTCAACCAGCCCGACCCCACAGCATCTCAGAGAAACGGCCTTATCATTTCAGTCCAGTCGCACCGTCGAAGCGATCATCGTTGTTTTCCCGCAAGCATAAGACAGTTTCTCGACCCTATTCACTGTCTTCACGTTCTTTGAGTAATGGTGAACCCAGTATAGCATCGTCATTCACCCACGCAGAGAGTCGAAGAAATGGGAACGTGGATTTGACTGCTTTCTCCGTTCCCACTCCGAAGGATCGGATTGAACGAAATTCCTCACGAATAATGCTCTCTTACACCCCAACATCGGTTCCCTTCGTTTCGCTTTCTCGTAAACTTATTAGGACAGAGGATGTTGGACTGCGCACTTGGGCGCCCTTGCGGGCACATAAACTATCACCAAATGCCCTTGGGGTCATTAATTTTGAAACAATAAATAACTCAACAGGGGAGATTACCCCCGGGACATTCCTTGCCGATCGATTCCAAGAGCACACTGGTCGTTCTCTGAGGAATGAGGACACCCTTCCCTTCCCAGGGAAGAAGGAGAAAGGGTTCAATCTCAGAGTCTTAGTGGGTTATTACAGTTATAGAATGATTAATCCGGCTCATGTGTGGATTTCTCAGTGGCCCGGGTATACCGATGACTTCTCAAAGAAGATTTCAATACACAAACCTCTTTCAGAATGCACAGTTCAAGACGTTCGAGACTGGGTGTTTAATGCGCTGTCGGACTTCATACGAGTAACGATTTGTTTATTATTTTGATTATCTCATAGAAAGGAGATTGATTGTATGTTGCAGATTTATGGTGCTGGGAAAGTTGCTGAGCGGCCTGACCGGCGCGTTGGAGCTGATCCTGCAGACAATGCGATACACCTCGAAGACCTGATCTTGATGCAATTGAAGCAAGCTGGAAAGGGTACTTGGGTTCCAGTATTACATATGTGTCTCTGGGAAAAGGAGGGGAAAGGGGGGAGTAGAAAAGGAAGGGACGAAAACGGAGAGGAAGTGGAAGTGGAAGTGGAAGTGGAAGAGAGAGACTAATTTAAGTGGTCTAATCGCTGAGAGCTTATGACGCAGTAAGAGCTAGGACTGAAGTAGACTATTGTAGGAGAGAATAGTAGCGATATTTAGCCTTGAGCGTCATATTTGCTAGGCGCCAGAGTTGCGGACCACAGCCCGATTGGGTACGCAGGATACGTCTCCAAGTTGTCTTCCCGCCACGACTTCTACTAGTGAGCCCGGCATTGGAGTCCAGTAAGTATTGAGTACTTTAGATGATCCTCCGTCTTAAACTGGATATCTAGTATTGGTGATGGAAGTTGCAGGACCCTCAAACACATTTAACCCAGGTGTTGGGCGGCCAGAGAGTTTTTCGCCACAAGTCCTTCCAGCTCCTCCTACGGATTCAGATGCTATGTTTATCGACCAACCATCCAAGAGGTTAGAGGAGCCTAATGTAGATCTTCCACCTCGTGCGACGCCCACCAAACTTTCGACTATCTCCCCGCCACCTCAGGACAAGGTACCCGACTCTACAATCCAAGCACCAGCATCAGAGGCAGCGGACGTATCGGAGCATTCAATTAGTTCACCTGATTCATTGCTCAGGGAGCATCAGGAGCCGCTTTCCCTTGTTGAACCCGTTGCAGAACATGCATCCCCCCAGCAAACCAATACTCCAGCGCCACCACCCCAGCCAACTTCATCATCTGCCCATGCAAATTCGAGATCTCCAGAAGGTAGTGCGACTCAATCATCCGGCGATGCGAACCGACCACTCAATGTCAGCGACGCTCTGGGTTACCTTGATGCGGTGAAGAATAAATTTCACAATAATCCAGATGTGTATAACAACTTCCTGGAAATTATGAAGGATTTCAAAAGCCAGAGGTGAGAGTTCCTTATTTACTCTGGATGATGATATTAGAAACGTTCTTCGATGGTTCAGGATCGATACTCCCGGGGTGATTGAACGTGTTTCAACATTGTTCACAGGTCACCCGGCCCTCATACAAGGTTTCAATACCTTCCTTCCCCCAGGTTATCGTATCGAGTGCTCCATGGACCCCAAGGATGTCAATATGATCAGAGTCACGACGCCTCAAGGCACAATGACTCAGAGCACTACCGGTGGCCTGTCACGCGTTGTCTCTCACTCATCCTCTGGTCTTAGTATTTCGAATGCGCCGACACCAGGTTTTCATGAGCCACCCAACCCCACTTCGGCGACAACAGCTGTGTTCTCTACATCTGCAGTCATGCCGAACCCTTTCCCGATTTCTTCGGCATCACGAACAACTTCGACCATAATTGTCAATGGTGTTTCCCATCCTGCTACTGTTGGCTTTCCTTCTCCTAGGGATAATGGGTCGGATTTCCAGCCCACTGAGCAGGCAATAGAGTATGTCAATCGTATCAAGAAACGATATGCCGACGACCCTGCGTCTTATCAACATTTCCTGGAATTGCTTGAAAGGTTTAATAAGAGCCCTGAGGATGTGAGTTCTGTTTGGCTCATCCATCTGCTGGTCAGCTCATTGAGGCCACATAGCAGAGCCAAGTTTTACACCAGATCGTGCAGCTTTTTAGAAACGCACCAGACCTCCTCGCCGAGTTCAAGCTGTTTTTACCGAGTGACGGGCCTACACAGGCGAATTTGTTAGGAATGTTTGGTCAGATTGCCGGCGATGCTGGGGTTGGGCAAGATGTTGAGGGTCCTAGGGAAAAGCCATCCGACAAAGCTTCTTCATTGCGAAAAAAGGATAAGAGCGACAACGTGGGATCTGAAAAACTTGCCCATTCATCGCAGAAACGCAAGCGCAAGCCTGTAGATAAAGAAGTTCCTGGTTCTAAGATCCCTGGCCCCAGCAAGGTACGCAATAATTAATATTGACAACTATTATATCTCACGATTATAGGCGAAGAAACCCAAACATCACCACCCCCTCCCTGAGCCTTCCCCACCTCCTGTTCAGCCTCAGATCAACCATCGTGCCCCTTCTCCAGCATTTGCACCCCCGTATTCGCACGTCCCTGCTCAAGCGGGGCCATCACATATGCCACCACCCCCACAAGTTGCCCAGGCCATCGACGACGCCACGTTCTTCGAGCGTGTGAAGCAATTTCTGGACAATCGTGAGACCTATGACGAGTTTCTTAAACTACTTAACCTCTTTACTCAAGACGTGGTGGATCTTCGAACTTTGGTTCTTCAGACCGCCAATTTCTTGGGCGACAGCGAACTTATGACGCAATTCAAAGAAATCGTTGGTTGGGAGGACAAAGAGCGACGCGATCTGGACGGAGCGGAGTCCACAGGTCCCTCTAAATTAACCCATAGACCAAGCAAAGCCGACCTTTCTATCAAGTATGGCCCAAGCTACCGAAAACTGCCTCAGAGTGTGAGTCACGCTCTCTTGCTATTCTTCTTGATCCATGGCTGAGTGAGGAACAGGAGGCACAAGTAACATGCTCGGGTCGAGATGCGATGTGTAATTCTGTCTTAAATGATGAATGGGTCTCACATCCGTCTTGGGTCTCCGAAGATTCCGGCTTTGTCGCCCACAAAAAGAACGTATACGAGGAAGCGTTGCACAAGAGCGAGGAAGAACGGCATGAGTACGACTTCTATATCGAGGCTATGATGAAGACAATAAGCGTTTTAGAACCAATTCACTCGAAAATCATGCAACTCTCCGACGCAGAACGGTCCACTTTCAAATTCAAGCCTAATTGGAATGGACAGCTCAAGAGCATCCACCAGAGACTTCTAAAGAAGATATACGGGCGTGAGGCAGGCTTGGAGGTTGTCCAGGCATTACAAGACTCACCCGTTCTGGCAATTCCAGTTGTTATTCAACGGTTGAAACAAAAGGAAGAGGAATGGAAGAGAGCTCAGAGAGAGTGGAATAAGGTTTGGAGGGAAGTTGATGCCCGAAACTACTGGAAGAGCCTCGATCACCAAGGCGTCACTTTCAAGGCGAACGACAAGAAGTCCATCACTACCAAAGCTTTTGTCAGTCATATTGAGCTGGCACGAGAGGAACAACTTGCGAAGCGCGCGTCTCTTATCGACCCGTCCTTCGCAAGAACAAGGCCATGCTATCAACTCGCTTTTGAAATTGATGATGTTTCGGTCTTACAAGATGCACTGAAATTAATTTTATCATTCCTAGATCGGACACAAGGTCAGATCAACGCTAACGATAGGAAGAAGATCGAGAATTTTTTGCGACATTTTGTCCCGCTGTTCTTCATGTTTTACCAGAGAGAGTTCGATGCGGCCTTTTCATTGAACAGCGACAGTGCCGACAGCGACATCATCATGAGCGATGGGATAGCCAGTATCCTCGGCGATGATGACTCTGGAAGCGTTGCCGGAAGCACCAGGTCCAAGAATGGAAAGAAGGGTGCCAATGGCGGTGATATACGGAAGAAACTTTTAAAGGCGACACAGCAACAGGAAAGACCAGGAAGTAGACGAACAAGGAGTGTAGCATCGATGCCGGGGTCAAGGGCATCTTCCCCACCACCCTCAAATAACGCAGCTGGCATGGATGTTGATCATCCTACATCTTCGCGTGCCACAAACGGCAATTCGATCGCAAATGGTAGCAGAAAAGTAGCCACTAAGTCTAACACTGCTAGCAAAAGTTACAAGCCTTCGAGCAATAGCGCACGCAAGTATCATTCACAGCGCGGGACTTTCTTTGCAAACACAACGCTTTATGTGCTATTGAGACTGCTCCACGTGAGTTGTGCTGCCGAAGTATATCAGGCCGGTCGTGACTAATTCAGTCGAGCAGCTTCTCTATTCCCGTTTACTGTTGTGCAAGCGAATTGGGGCGCAGCTTGCTTCGTCTCATGTTACCAATTCTGTTACCCCTGACTCAAGCATGCAAACTATGCCTGATGGTACTACTGTACCGGAAAATGCAATGAATGCGGCTGAATATTTTTATGGTCACCTACTGGAGTCATGTGAGAAGCTTTTTGACAACATTATCGATCAGGCAACGTTCGAGGATACCGCACGATTCATGTTTGGGATGAAGGCATACAATGTATTCACACTAGACAAAGTCATTGGGGCCTTGATCAAGCAGGTGAGATTAACGCATGTCTCAGTCATCTGTCTTGCTTATTGAAAATGCAGGTCCAATTCGTCTTACTTGACAGCAAAAACAAGGAACTAGTGCAATTGCTTCAACGCGAGCGCGAAAACCCTTCGTCCTCGACACAAGATCAAATCAACTATCGTGGGAAAGCGGAAAACGTTGTTGGTGCAGATGAACATTTGTACCGCATTATCTATGTTGGTCTACCATAATCCCAGTTTTTGCAGGGACTTATTATCCCGACAGCTACCAGATTCACGGACATTTACAATTCAACTGTTAGGCAAAGATAATGTGATGGAGGATGATTCTCCAGCGATGATTGATCGATGGAATCATTACATGGAATCTTATCAAAAGGTGGATCATCTGTCAAATATTCTCACTGTCTAGACGAGTAACATCATGTCGATGTATACAGGATTCAGCTACTGATTCCGTTCCTGAGAAAGGGAAGCTTCCCTTCTTGCGAAGGTATCGATACCCTCCCTCCAAACTTCATGATCCGCAGACTAACATGCATCTGTACAGGACTATTCGGCGCGAGAAGGTCACCCCCCCTACTCCTGCCGTAATATGTTGCAATGGCCTAGAGATCAAAGTATGCATGCGTACATATCGCCTATTTTTCGTATCACATACCGAAGACTCTATCCATTGGCGGAACCTTAAGGGAAACCTGTTGAAGTTGAAGGGCACCGCAGAAAGTCGTATCCGTAAGCGTAGAAGGTGGATCGAGATGTTCGATAAGGTTGGATGGCAATCAAATATTCATAGCTAGCTTTCGACTCCGGGTGGCGTTCTGTATCTGTAGTAACTACACGATTGTAATTGCTTGGAATATGAAGTCTAGCAGGATGTACACTTATCTTGCAGGCCTGTCTTGCTTACTATCGAGGGACAATAGTTTAAACTCCCAGATTATTCTGTTGTATTGCAGATGTAGGACACAGCCCTAATGCTACGGGCACAAGAAACTGGGAAAACGTGAAAAAGCGGTTAAATCGCATCATTATGTTTTTGACAAAGAAAACTGAGAACAATCTGAGGTTTTCGGAAAAAAATCAGGATTACAATGTTTCATCATATTTTTCCCTGGTGGCCCTTCAAAAACACCAATGCCATAGACAACCAGTAAGTTCTTATAGGGTTTCACAGTTCAGGATGCTACAGACAGATTGGACCACCCTAACATTTTCTCAGGATTCTCCTCAAGGCAAAACTTTCCTATGCCTCCGGTGTAATGACAGCATGAATTCCAATATGATGTTTTATCCAGGAATTTAGAGTGATGGCAGAGGAGTAGTCAAGTGGGCAGAGCAAAGAAGTGAAGATACTTGAAGGGGTAGCCTCGCTGCTGAGTAATCCAACTTCCCTTTTTTGTCCTATCCTTTGATCCTTGTATGAATGGTCTTTTCAATCCTACATGGGCATTTGCCTCACATTTAAATATTATTCTGTTCATGTTCTAGTTCACTCGCTTTCTTGTGAAACCTCTGTTCCACTCAAGTCACAGTTCATTTCATTCCTTTTCATCCAAATTAGGGTTTTTCTCTCCTCACCTACTACATATAAAAGGCCTTGTATATCTAGTGAGTAGTAGAGAGCATTAGTTACCCATAATTATTAGCTTCAGCAAATTCAGCAAATGCTAAAATTTATCAACATAACCCTACTTTTCCTACATCATAATAGCAACAAGTTCAATAGAGAGTATCAGTTACCAATAATTATCAGCCTCAGTATATTCTATAAATACTAAAATTTATTAAGTAACCATGTGCAAGTAATAGCTGTGCACAGTCACATCCTGTCACAACTTATAGATCCTATCTTGCCCAGTAATTTCTATGGTATTCCTCTATTTACCCAGTATCCCATGCCTCCAGACCCTTCTCTGCAAGGCTATGAACCCCAGCTTGACCCTCTTCTGGGAGATTCCACCAATGTGACATGTGCTGTCCTGATATTAGTAACCAAACCAGGACACAAGATGTATGAAGAGTTCACAGCATGTGACTTGGCCCAATTACTTTGTGCCACCATATCTGTCCACCCATTCATGGCCCCACATTCAAAAAGGGGAAAGGTGGAAGGATGTCACAAAGATTGTGCAAGATTATCAGAACCCAGGCTAAGCTCAATCCCTGAGCTTTTGGACCCTCAGGCTCAAAGCTCCAGTTATCCCAAACTCATTTCATGTCTGTTTCTATCTCACATTTGTGTCACAATCCAGTTTGAGGATTACCTATCAAAATTACCTGTTCAGAGCCTTCAGAACATCATTCAGGGACAGCACTTCAGAACACCATTTGGAACAAGCATGATCCAACTTCCACTTTGATTGGCTGCTTGTAGGATCATCAAACTCACTCTGGAATCATTCAATGCATATCCAGTGATAGAAATCATGATCCAGGTCCAATCATAATCCTTTCTAGAAAAGGAGTACCCTGACTATCCCCTTCACTATCCTAATTTCTCCAAGGAACTTGATGGTTGAGCCAATTCTACTGGCTAAAGAGCTTTCTATGACAGGTGAAACCACTAAACTATATAGGCACTCAGGTCCTAACATGCAGGGTTGTCTTCCGAAGGATTAAACAAGGGTTGCCTCTATCTGAAGCACCATGTGGTTCGGAAACATGTTTCAGGATGTATCTGCAATTCACTAGTCTTTTTCTCCATTGACAATTTTCATAGCTCCCTTGTTCTTTTGTCTCAATTGTTTTATTCAGTGTACATGTACCTTACTTACTTTCTAATCCCCATAGACTCTTTCCCATTCACTCATCTTTCCAAAGCCTTTAGTATATATACAGGCCTCTTTCATGTATATTCTCTAGTTCAATTATCATAAGTCTACTTGTTTACTTGCTTTAAACTTGCCCTCTTGTCCTAAACTTTCCAAATAGCAAAGGTTTGGACAAAGAACTTGAAGTAAGCAAACACATTCTGTTATTATTCACCCATAAAACAATAGAAATGTGTAATTGAATGCTATGTGACCAACATGTGCTCATAAGAGCCATTTGGGTCATGGGACAGGATTTGTTCAGAGTAACTATCCCTTCAGAACTCTGCACTTCTTTGCAGATGTTTGGAATTCATTCACTTTTACTGGAAGATTTAACTAATAAAACTTCATCCACATACTTATAAGAAAGGTATCTAAAAGTTAACCATGAATTGGAATGGATTGAGTGAGATTGACTTAGGGAATCAAGCATATATTCCCTATCCCTCATATCCGGCACTTAAGCACCTGTCCAGATATCTTGGGAGCAGGGTATATGTGTGTGTAGGTAATTCCACAACAGAAAGAACAGGTGAAACATGTAAGCAAATTATATTTAAACTTAAGTCATAATCACTCACCTCTGTCTTTTAGGCTCAGACTGCATCCCAAGTTGCAGGGGAGGTACTTCACAATGCTATGATGTAACAATGTCTATTGGGGCCACAGGGCCCTCTAGATAGTGTCACCAATGTTTGAAAGCCTCAAAGATTGCTAACAGCTCTTTGTTGTGGACGTCATAGTTGAGTTTGGTGCCAGAGAATGTCCGAGAATGGAAAGCAATCGGGTGAATCTCACTGTCCGAGGTGTAGCTTGACAGGATGGCAGTGAGCACATAGTCGGAGGCATCGGTTTCCACAACCAGTTGTTGGTTGGGGTCCCAATGTGTGAGGATCGGGGCCAAGGTGAAGGCTTCTTCAGTGTTTCAAACACTGTTCTGCATTCATCTGAGAAGTGCCAGGTACCCTTTCAGCTAAGCCAAGTGAGTGGTACTATAATCTCTGAATAGTTAAGAATGAAATGTCAATAGAAATTGGCAAAGCTGAGGAAGGAGTGAATATCTTTAACCTTCTGAGGTTCGGGCCAGTCTCAGATTACTTGAATCTTGTCTTCAGCCATCGTGAGGCGTTCAGACGTCAGTATGTACCCAAGGAATTCTACAGTGTCTTTGTACCATTCGCATTTCTTAGCTTTCGCATAGAGACTGTTTTTTTGGAGCCGTTGAAGCACTTCGCGTACATGCTTTTTGTGCTTCGGCGAGTGTGTCAGAGTAAATGAGGATGTCATCAAGGTAAACTACCACGCATTTATCCAACAAATCTCCCAGAATGTCGTTCATGAAATGTTGGAAAGCTGCAGGTGAGTTGGTTAGCCTGAAGGGCATTACTAGCCACTCGAAGGACCCATGCCGGGTCTTGAACGCAGTCTTCCATTCATCTCCTTTGGAAATTTGGACAAGGTGGTATGCATGTTGAAGATTGATTTTGGTGTAATACCAAGATTTCTTTGGTGCATCCAGCAGGTCCGAGATGAGTGGTAGCAGGTATCAGTCTTTCTTTGTTACCTTATTCAACCCTTGGAAGTCTACACATAGTCAGAGTGAGCCATCTTTCTTTTGAATGAAGAGGATTGGTGCCCCATGCGAAGACTGAGGGCACTGAATGAACCCGATGTTCAGGTGTTTGTTAATGAAGGATCGAAGGGTTTCGGGTTCGGACCAAGAGAGCGAGTAGATTGGGGGTTGAGGCAGTTCGGCGCCATCCTCAAGAGTGATCTTGAGGTTGTAGGGTCTATGGGGCACCAGAGTGTCTGCCTTAGACTTGGAGAATACATCCCCGAAGTCGTGATAGTCTTCAGGTACACCTTCCATGTCTGTGGGGGTCCGAGATAGGTCAGCTGAGCGTGCTGAGAGCTCGGTCGAGGCCAGGTTGAGGTGAAAGGTCTCGGATCCCTCTAATTTACAGGCACAAGCAAATGCGGCTGCATTGATTAGGGCGATGCGAGGAGCCTCAAGCTTTGGGATGGGTTCGGAGGGTGACTTCGGTTTGGCTGTAGCAGCGCAAACTTCAGTCATCAGAGATTCGGCCAGATTATCCAAATGGGGTGCTCGGAAGGTAATACTGCCCAATACCCAATCAATCAATGGATTGTAGCAGGTGAGCCAGTTATGCCTGAGCACAGCCAAACAGGACGAGTCTAGTGAAGTGACATAAAAGTCTATGGGAAAATGTGGTCAGAGGAGAAGTGAATAGGTAGTTCTACTGCTTCGGTGATTATGGAGTTTGTACTACCGTCAAATAATCTAGGGGGGATCGGGTCTATGGTTTGGGTTCAGAGGTTGTGTCTACATACAAAGGTGGGTTCAAGGAAACAGTGTGTGGAACCAGTATCTACTAATGCTTTAAAAGGAGTATTTGGAATGGTTTCAGAAGACAAATTAACTACAAGAGATGTAGGACTAAAAAGAGCGGAAGTGTTAAGTCTAACCTCTATGTCGGCACATTCAGGGTCAACACAACCCTCGGGACGTGCAGAGGCCAAAGGGTTGTGGATTAATTTTTTGCCTTGGGGGCCATAGCCGTGGGTTCGGCTTTGGCCTCTGAGGGCTTGTTGGCTGCCTGCACCACTCGGGCCTTTGCTGCGGCTCTCAGACACACACTAGCTTTGTGGTCCGTACTGCCGCAGACCAGACACAAGTTCAGGTCAAAGTGATGCTGGCGTTCTTGGGGAGTGAGCTTGCCATCAGGCCCAAGCTTACCCGAGAGGTTGGGTCCCTTCAGCTGAGGTGTGGAAGGCTTCGTAGCCTCTTTGCCTTTGGCCAAGGTACCTTGCTGTGCCTTTGGGGTCGTGTTCAGGGCCGGGGCAGCTGATTTCTCAGTTCAGTGTTCGGTTCTCGACAATGACTGGGTTGTCTCACGAGCAAGCTCACCTCAATGTTCCCAGTAATGTTGGTTGATCCATTGAACCAGATCTCGGAGCTTATCCAGGGTGTGGGGTTTGTCAAAATGAATCATCTCATCTTTGATCCGCTTTGGGAGGGCGAGATAGGCCTTCCAAAGCAGCGCTTGGTCATTGTAGTTGACGAGCGAGGTGAGGTGATAGAATTCAACGAAAAACTTGGCAGCCTTGTGGCTGTCCTTCATCACGAGGTTTTCAAGGTCTACTTTGGCATCCGCGACTGCATTGTATGGGCTGAAGTTGATCATGAGTTCCTCGGTGAAGCTATCGTAGTTATTGAACCTGTCAGGGGACAATCTATTTTCACCAAATCCTTCACCTCTACCTTCACACATATGAAGCACAAGCCCGAAGCACGAAAAACTTGGTCTGAAGCCTCGGGTCATTGACCCAAAGCCTCTGATTACCTGTCCAAATTCTTGGGCCTTTGGTCCGAAACCTTGGACCACCTCGGGGGTAACCCAAACATTGGACCCGAACACCCAGCCTGACATCCGGCCTTCAGCATGGATAGATTACCTTATGGGGATAGAAGTCAGGCAGGGTTGACAGCACGTAGGAGTGCCCCTGGTTGGGCGTTAGGTAGTTGTATATAGTTGTATCACTGGTAGTGGGGACCCTTAGACGTTTCTCTTCGGATTTCCCCTCTACTAGGTAAGAGTTTCCCTTTACCCTTTATTGTATTTCCTTGCCTATATATATCTTTGGATTTCCCCTCTACTAGGCATCTGTGAGCACTAGGAGGGTTGCCCTTACAGAACCACTCAGGTTTGAACAAAGAATCATCAGTGAGGTACAGCTCGAAGTAATCAAGAGCCATGCCTTTGAGGAAGGACAGGGTGTAGTTGACTTTGGCAGACTCATCTGAGAATTCTTTCGGTCGGGCACAGAATTTCAGTTTGCACTGAAGGAGGAAGCCTCATAGCTTCTTCAGGTCCAAGCCATCAAACGTATCAGGTTCCCGAATTTTTACTTTTGAGGATTTGGTTTTTTGGGGACCCATGAGGTCCTCAATCTTGGGGAGGGCCTTGGGGAGGGATTCTCCAACATTGGTGTCGTCATCCAACAGTGGGTCAGGGTTGGGGTTGGGGTCAGAGTTCGGATTGGGGTTTGGGTCGTCATCGGGGGGTTCATGATATGGTTTGGGGTCATTGGGGACCTCCTCGATGTGTCCCTCAGGAACCGAATGATTGCGAAGGGGCATGTTTCGGTGACAAAACAAAGGAGTTGGGGTCAGTGAGTTCCTTGCTCTTCAAGCTAGGATGGAGGGTGTTGCTCTACTAATTTGGTTTTGAGTAGTGGATCGGGTGGTTGGGGTCATAAGGACTGTCTGAGCTTTGAGAGTTCTGATATACTGTTAAGAACTGGATCAGAACGGAGGCAGAGATAGGGTTGGGACTCAGTATAGAGTCAACCAAGGTTTGGGGTCAGGGGGCCAAGGGGGGCCAAGGTTCAGTGAATGAGTCAGATGGGACTTGGCTTCAGCTTATGTGTTGCGCTAGCTCAGAGTCCTGTCCCGTATTTCGGATGAGGCCCGAGGTCACCCGAGGTTCGGGCATGACCTTTAGCAAGGGGAGCAAAAGAACGTAGAGATTAAAGGCAGAAGTATATTTGGGTATCTTAGTCAATATCAGAACTGACTTTCATGTACATGGATAAGTAGCTTATATACAGGAGGGTTTGGGGATTGGGGACCGAATGACCGAGGTTAGGGTCATAAGCTACGAAGGGGGAAGATCGAACGCAAGGTATGAATAGGTAAAACATGGTGGCTGGGGATTCAGGCCCGGAGGTCCAAGGGCTCAGGAATCGGCCGAGAACAGGCTCTGACATTGACCCAAACTAAGATCACACAAAATCCAAAAAAAAAGGACATTTGGTCCCAAATCCTTGAACCTCTTTGTATATAAGCTACTAGTTCATGTACACTAAAGTTCAGTTCTGATATCTACTAAGATACCCTTATACATACATCCTTCTCTCAATCTCTATGCTCCATCCACTAAGGTCACATCCAAACTTCAGGTGACATTGGGCTTATATTTTGGAATGAGAGAAATATCTATCTGTATTTTTGTTTAAAAATATTTTATAATTTTTGTGTTTTTGAGGCAATTGTGATGGGGCCAGATGATTATGTAATCGGGTTTTCCATTGTGATCTAAAGAGGCACTGATGAAATCTAATTGATCTAGCATGTACAATAAGCTTTGGAGATAAGAGATAATGGTTGTTACATACCATTGGAATGGTTAGTGAATGTGTAACAAGTCGCTGTTTAAATAGTGCCCACAGACTAATGCCAGATAACCTGGCATAGTGGCCTTTTGGCCCAGTTGGAAGAACACATCACTGTGGGAATTTGTTGCCTTTCACAATGGTAAACTTAGCAGTTTCAAGAAAAGCTCTGAGTCTTTTGGATATTGGGAAATATAAATGAACAACTGGTGATGAATCTTTATCTGTTTCCTAGTGATGAGCTTTTAGACTATCTTTAGAGAGTCTAAGAGAATGTTTTGGAGTTTTGCTGCCTTGATTATTTCTCAGAACTACAAGCATATTTAAGGAGAAACATTGTGTCACAATCACAGTTGAGGATATTCTATTGTTTTAGTCCCAAAACACAATACTCCAAAGAATTCCGAAAACCTCCTTCGGAATCTCGAATCACCCTTGCCTCAATACTTCCCACACATTTGATCTGGTCAACCAATTTAGTCCAGGAATCACTTCATTAAGTGTTTAATGAAACAATCAATAACCAGGTCCGATCATAATCTTTTCTGGGAAAGAAGCACCCTGACTATCCCCACCACTATCCCCATCTTTTCAAATGAACTCCTTGATTGAGTTATTTCTATGGTGTGGAAGCTTGCGATGACATTCCATATCATCAGACTCTATGATATGAATGTTCTAGGCACTCAGGGTCACTCTCCGAAGGGTTTAGGAACGGTTAGCTCTACCCAAAGAGCCATGCAATTCGGAAACATGTTTTTGGATTTATTTCCAGTTTGTTAATCATTTCTTCATTCACCATTTTCCTACCTCCCTTGTTCTTTACTTCCTATGGCCTTTAATTTGTATACATATACCTTAGCTACTTTCTGACCTTCATGGACTCATTCCCATTCGCTATTTCTTCCCAACCATTCAGTATAAAAGCTAGTACATTCACATGTAGATTCCCTAGTTCAATTATTGTATGTCAACTTGATTTCTCTACTCATACTTGCCAACTTATCCTCAACTCACCTTGAACAACAACTTCATATTTGAGTAAGCACTCCAATTCTACTTTTATTAGTTGAACCCACTTCAAAGAATGTGAAATCATTGACTGTGATCGACATGAACTGTAAAGTTTATTCGATCTACGAGATAGAATCCATTCGGAACCTCTATCTCTTCAGAACTATATATTTTGTTCGCAAACGTTCCGAAAGTCATTCGCTTTTACTGTAGGATTTATCTTCAATATCGAATACCATTCTATTATCATTAGAAACATTTCCAAACAGAATCATTAACACCTCACTCTTCTACAACTTTTATCACTGATATTTGGATTCTGACACATTGCTACAAGTGGTTTCTAATGGATGTAAAATAAAATGGAGTAGTGGAATGACTTTGGAATATCCTGATGGAATTAGGGTGATGATGGATGTGAAACTAGGGTATCTACTTTTAATCTATTGACAGGGTTCTTGAAACTTATACTAATATTGCTGAGAACTACAAACATTATGGTGAACAAGTTTTCACATTGATAGAAGACATGATAAGATGAAAAAGATGAAATGGTGGGCTTGTATATGCATGCCTGTCCTGAAGTGGTCAGAAGCACTGGTGGCTCTGTGATGGATCAGTGCCTGTTCCTGTTTATAGGAAGTGATTGCCTAGATTCTCTTTTATCTTCAGTAGTGTTTCACATCTGTATATGTTGATAGATGATCTAATGTATGTGAACATGTGTGAGTGCATATATGCAGGCTGCATGGGTTCATGGCTGTTTGTTCTGTTTGTTCTTGATCTAAAAATAAAACAGAAAGATGTTTCTTCTAAGTCTTTTTTAGCCTTGAGTTATGCTCTGTGTGATTCAAATGGAAGAGATGTTTTTCTTGTTTTTTTCTTTTCTTTTGATGTGACCCTGTGATTATATAAGCAAGGGTTTGAATAATCAATAACATAGGCCTCATCCAAAATACCAGGATAGGATGCTGAGCTGGTGCAGCACATAAGCTAAAGCCAAGTCCCATCAGACTCAACTGCCAAGCCTCAGCCACCCTCAGCACACAACACCAAACCTCAGTTAACTCTACCCTGAGTTCCAACCTTACATCTGGCTCCATTATGATCAGTCCTTAACAATTTGCCTTTGTTTGACTGCCAGTAGCTATACACCTAGGTGCTTAGGTAAGGAGATCCTCACCCTTTTCTCTTTGGATTTCCCTTACTAGGTATGTATCTTTAATAAGAAAAATGAAAGAAACATATTTATGTATTTTTGATAATTTTATTGTGATTTATTTTGATGTTTTTGAGTTGTATATTCAATGCACTTGAGGAAGTGCTGGTGCAGGGCTAATCTGTCAGTGCCTAATGTTCATGCACAGCTGTGCAAACAATTTTTGATAGAGATAATAGTAGAACTTAACAGAATTGAGATAAATTTTGAGTTCAATAGATTCCTTGAATTGAAAGTGAACAGCTAGTGGCGATTTGCTATCAAAGAGATAATTGTAGAGAGATCAAGTGAATGCTGAGAGAACAAGAGTAGGTCTGTGGAGATTTACTCCCTTAGTTATTCACAAGAAATACAAGCCTATTTAAGTTAGTCTGTAGCTAGGAAGTATGCCTTGAGGGTGAGAGAGAAATTGGGAGATTGGAACAAGTCTGGGGTGCTAAACTGCATGAGGCAATCTTCTAGAAGAGGAAGAGGAAGAGGAAGAGGAAGAGGAAGAGGAATCTGATTTGATAGGTGGTGTACCTAAGCACTGAATCAATTACATACAATATATTTCAGTCTTCCTTACCGTCACCATCCTCCTCTCTACCTCATCCCCCTCACTTACTCAGATCCTGTAAGCCAAAAGTGGCGGGTAGGCGGCCTCAGTGTTCATGGTGCTGTGAGTGGAGCTAGGATAACCGTCCAACCACGATTTCCAAAGGCGAAAATACTCTCTATGTAGAAGTATTTACTGAGCCAGCTACACGAGTTTTGGCGTTTGCAAATGGGCATTGGAAAATTGCTGCACAGTGTGCCACGCTGCTGCGACTGCCGCGCACTGAAGAAATCAAGCAAATATGCTTATACAGACTAAAGAGGATGTGATTCTGGAGGGCAACACAGTTTATCTGGTTGATTCTAGAACTATCCTGTAGCTATCACAACAATAAATATAAAAATCTGTGTGAAAGTATGTGATACTGCGCGGCACTCATTCCAGCCTGCGCGGCACTAAATGTCTGCGCGCGGCACATATAAATGCCTTCTAGCCATCCTTTTTACTGTCATCTGCTTCAATAATAACTTGGATCCAAGCTGCACAGAGTCTGATATCACATAGCATGTAGTCTCTCAGCTATCTTCTTGCTGGTTTCATAAGCTAATCTCCTGTTAAAATCCCAGGACTTATCTGGTCTGTCTATCAGTATTTTAGTCAGTACAAAAGGCCATCCTGCAGCCTTTGTACTGTTTTCAAACTACCACTTCAAATCAAAGAGGTATTTTTTCTCATTTCATGCTAGATACATACAAATGAAATCTTTGTGTATTTAGTAGCAGGTCTTCATCTTTCTACCCTATGCTCTCCTAGTGTGCTTCCAGGATATGAAATACAGAGTAAGTATCATTGTCAAAGTGACATAGCTTATTAGTGGACTGTATCTAGGTTCCCTTTATCTCTTTTATGCATCCAGATTACCATGGTAAGTAATATTCTCTTTATTTAGTGTTGAATTCATTCACAACTGACTGTTCTAAAGGCCCTAGTTTAGTGAATCATGGTACTCAAAACTATCTCCTAAGCCTGATAGCTTTGATGTTATGTACAAACTAGCTACTAATTCTGATCAAACTCTCTGTGACACAAGGAAAACTTCTGAAACTAGTTCAAAGAAGTTGAAACATATACAATGTATGTGATCATCCATTAATTATTCTAATGCTACAAGCCTTCCTTCTGAAGTGGAAGCTAGTAACACATGAGTACAATGAAACACCTTCCTGGGATGGTCAGCTAGATGGTTATTAGTCACATAACCACCTACAAATAGTGTTTGGGAAATATTCACATCTGGTGACTAGTTTACATCTATTTTAGGTGATAAAAGAAGCAATTTTCATACTCCTGCACTGGAGAGAGAGAAAGTTACAAATGATAAGTCTTAATATGAAAATTCCAATTGTTTGATTATTATTCATACTCAGACACATACTATAGGTATCAGTGAACAGCTGCCACAAAAATTATCAATGTGACTGGAAATAAGTATATAAGTTATGTGATATATGATTCTACATTGTGTCATTAATTGCAAGGCATTTTCCATACTAATAAGGAGACACATAGACATTTGTGTCCAACTTATAATTACATCTATTGGAGGGTGGAAAGGCAAAGTTGTATAGGATCCTATGTGAATATCTTAAACTGGTGCTCTTCATCTAATTGTTTATCAGGAGGTAATTGCCAGGGGATAACCCATGGTCTACCATTTCCCTTTTATTTCCCCCATATGCTTTCTCTCTCCTCCTTATCATCCAGTGAATCCAATAATTATCCAGAGGCCTTGAAAAAGAGCATTCCAATACAAAGTCTGTACAGGAGATTCCAAGTGGTTATGAAAAGGAAATGCTTATGATAAACTCTACTGCATCAGAGCTTCCCATAGCATGCTGTTGTGGTTATCAGGAGATGGAAACACTGAGACAGACATACATGAGTATGTGCAATGTGAACACTGTCAGAATTGGTCACACATTGCCTGTCAATAGGATGGTAGATCAAGTACCTTGACTAAAAAAGCCTTGCTTATCTATGATAGTTGTGACATAGTTCAGGTAAAGATAGACTTATGATCTTGTTATATAAGATAAGTAGGAATTTCACATAGTAATTCTAGTTTATTAATTAGCCCTAATGATGCTAGGCATGGGACCCATGTTCTAAATAACTTTTCAAAGAAACCTCTGTTCAATAGGCTCTTGTAAGTGAATACAAGATCAATATCAGCACTTATCCTAATGTGAAATACCTTCAATGCAGGAAAGGGTGCTCTAGCCAAACATGGAAAAAAACTATTACCCTGCATGTCTTATCTGATATAATAAGCTCACATGGAGACTAGTATGGTGGAATGCTAATCACTATTGGACTTTTGCGCCAGACCCTGAAGCTTGGGTCCCTCAAAGTCATATTGTTGACTGTCTATGGAGAGATAAGGCTAAACAGCATAGAATTAGAGTATGTTTTTCCCATTAAATGATATTCAAAATTCTCATTCTTGACTCATAGCTAGGAAGATGAACACTCAGCTGTACTTTGCCTCATGAAGAGGATAAGCTTTTTGACCATCACAATGTCCCATATACATCCAAACTGGATGAGATTCTGCAACCCCATAGAGATTTCTTAGAGAAGCTAATAGTTTCACCTGCAAATGTTGACTCTCATGACTTCTCAGCTCTTGGATATGTTCAGACTGGAAAGCCTTTAACAGGGAGCAAAGTTGAAGCAGTGTAACTCAAAAATAGACTAGTCATGTTTAATGATATTCTTATTCTTACTGAACAGGTGTCACAGTCCACTCCCAGACCAATCTCTGAGCCTTTGGACCTTTGGGCCCAAACCCCCGATCACCATGTTTCACCTATTCATACCTCGTGTTTGATCTTCCCCTTTGTAGCTTATGACCATAACTTCAGTCATTCAGTCCCCAAACCCCAAACCCCTCCATACATAAGCTACTTGTTCATGTATATGGAAGCTAGTTCTGATATTGACTAAGATACCCAATATAACTCTATCTTCTAATTCCCACGCTCCCTTGTCCCCTTCACTAAGGTCATGCCCAAACTTCAGGTGACTTCAGGCCTTGTCCAAATGCAGGACAGGACTCTGAGCTGGTGCAACACATAAGCTGAGGCCAAGTCCCACTTGACTCATTTGCTAAGCCTCAGGCCTCCTTGGCAACCCAACCCTGAATCTCCATCAACTCTATCTTGAGTCCCAACCCCATTTCTGTCTCCATTCTGATCTAGTTCTTAATAACAAGTCATGATTCACCATTGGTTTGACAAGAACATGCCTAAACAAAAGTATCCCAAGGAAAAATG